>JASANE010029241.1:0-36320 GCA_030248225.1 Trileptium ribeirensis | reverse complement strand
ACGTCTCCGAAACACGCTCAAATGGTGAACATTATACAATATGCAAACAAAGACTATGGTCTACAATCTGCATGCATAACGTCATTATCAAACCAACGTATTATGCAACATTGCTTACGCTAGCCTTGCGCCGTAAGTTGCGGAAGCTCGGAAAGAGGTATATAAATCCGGCGACATCAGGGCTAGTGGAATGCAGATATGGTAAGGAGTGGAATGCAGATATGGTAAGGTAAATGGTAAGTTGAGTTAACAGTAAAACGTTATAATATCTACCGAGAAAGTTTTTAACACCGGCCAAGTAGATAGCATTGGATCATTTCGCTGCAATAGAAATCGTCATAGCAATAATAGTGCAATTTCGTAAAAGTATGAGCATAGCTGTCGATGGTGTTTGCTGCGGGATTACCCCGTAAGAGCCCGCGCGCCCAGACATATTTACGCGTTCGCTTGAAGGCTCCCCCCGTGGCGTGCTTGCTACAAACATTGGGTAAAACCTATGCTTCCGCGCTATGTGCGCAATTTTGTCTACGGTTAGCAATTTAATCCAGTATTTGGTATCACTAACCTTACAAGCGTAGCATGGGCAGTCATGCGTTCAAAGATTTGTATCCACAGTTTTTGACGAGTATACCGTACGTACAAATCTTAAACGCTCTGCTGTCTTTGCTACCACTGATCTGTAGTGCATTCAAACGTTTGTTGGCTCATCTTTGTAAATATATGACCATGTTACAATAGATATTACTTGCAAGCACAGCAACTCGTATGCTTGGCTAATGAGTCTAGTTATGAACATGATTTTCTAAATAACTTCTAAGATTATGATTATTTAACAAATTATTATTATTATTTATAACAAATTATTTAATGATAAAAAACCAAAACAACGCTTATGCCTGCCAACCCTTGGCAGGTCCAGCATTTTATGCGGTCATTCATATGTCTTTATCCTTGTAGTCAACACTACTGCATTATGCCCTGCTGAAAACGTGATAAATTTGTAGGGAAAGACCCTGATGTTAGTGAACAGTTCGTTGCAGTTATCATTGTGTAAAAATAACTGTGTTATTTTACAATAAAAACGCAATGTTCTTGTGCCAACGCGAAGGCGTACTCGCTTTCATATGTTTGACATTAATGTTAGAAATGCTATTGACAACCTATAAGTATCTGTATATCGTCATTTCGTGTGATCACTGAACAAAATCAAGTCGACAGATGAGTCTAAGGGTCTAGAATTGCAATCATCTTTAGCAGCTGATGTATAAGCTATCGCTTGTTATTTAAATGGAAACGTGAATATTAAAAGTTAAATTCTTGCAACATATTATTATCACCACAAAATGAAGTATGCAATATTTTCAGTGAGAGTTAGCAACCTCTAACTTACTACTGTTCCGATTTAGTGCACTAAATCCAATAAAATATGCGATTTGCGTATATATAGAAAGGAATTCTATATAAAGGAAGGATTTGTAAATATAAGATGATATATATAGAAATATAGAAAAAGAAGACTAAATTTTAGGTATTGTTCAACTGTTAAACTATGTATATGTCGCCTGACTACCAACTGTTTACGAATACTTTTTGACAGATTGCGTTGTGCGATGTCAAAAATAGTATAGATCTAATATTGCATCCTGTATGCTCGTATGGGATAGCGGGGGTTAACCCCTGCGGCACTGGACACCCCGACAGATGCCTACCTCCACGTCCTGACGGCGCAGCAGGCTGAAAGCCAACCCTCCCCTCAGAAGCTCCCCCTCTCCCGAGGCCCTGCTGCCCCACGGAATTTCGGACTTCTTGCATTTGTCTATGTATTCTGTATTAGATAGTCATAACTATTAAACTATTAGATATTGTAACGCTTGGATGCGAAAGTGCCATGTTATGCTGTCTCCAAAATACCAAACCTCTTCGGGTTGGTGTTAGCGTCTGAATATATGCAATGATAAATGTATCAAACACTGAAAATGGACCAATTCGAGCTGGAACCGGGTTCTTTAGTGATCAATACGGTCGTGGAGAGCTTTCGAACCTAGTTATATTCAGATTTAATTAGCTAAAATAGGTTAAGAGACCTTCACATATTTTAAGGTATGTTTTTAAAGTATATATTTCCGTTCGTACTGCATCACCTAATTTTGAAACTGGTTTGAAGATAAATATGTAAACTGCGATACGTATTAACAACCACAATGAGTATACAAATTTATTTAGTTTACAAAGAACGCACCGCTTGATTCTGTTCTCGTTCGTACAACTTTTGACGGTACACCGACACCCCGACGACTTTCCGGTGTAATCTGAACGGTGTAATCGCGATTTGGTAGTAAATCAACTATCTCAAGTTCTGTTCCACCATTTGACGATATTTGTCGCCCGATACTGTTACCATCGCTCGAGTTGTACGCTACATGATAGGCTAGATTGTGCGAATCGAAGAATAGCGGTGGTCGCCAACGAACGAGTAAACTGGTCGGACTCGTAGGCGTAATGCGAATGTCAACTGGCTGGCCAGGAACTGAAAAAATAACAATTTACGGCTTTAAAAATATAACTTAATTATAGTTGCAGTATACACTATTATTAAAATACAACAATTATCATATAATCTCATCGCGTTAAAACATTGAAAAAGACAGGGGACACAGTCCACGGAGATTTTATGGAAAATAGGGGTAACACAGTCTATTCTTATTTCAAAACAAGGCAGGTAAGAATTGGCACGAGATATCAACATGTGACTGGTGTCGATAGATAGTTGCAGCGATGCTCTTAAGTGCATGCTTAAAAATCCTGCCCCTTTAACGTAACAGTTGATGAGTGCGCTGTATTTATGCTGTTACTGTTTGGTTTTAATAAAAATGTTTTATTAGAAACTTTGTGGAAGCTATGTATGTTTTTTCATAAATTTTTATAAGTTTTATAGAATGGCGCGGTTTTTTCAAATTTTGTACAGAAGATGCAGAAACCATGTAGTTTACAAGAAATTGCAAAGCATTTGATTTGATGTCAATTACATTCTGTACCGTGTAATATGGGCATTCTGGGTATTAAAACCAAGGAGTCGGTCATTTAGAGCACTGTGTAAGCTAGTTGCGTGCGCCAGAACACGCCCAGAGGGGGATAGGGAGGAATCCCACCACCTAGAAATATTTGTGAATAATCTATTAATGGCACCCACTTACCAAAATACGTTCCGGACTCATTTTTGAAACCATGCTCCATAACCACCGGTGATATCGAGGTAAAATAGACAAATACAGGGGCACATGGACAAAATTCGCAAATATCGGAGGAAATTGAGAAAAAGCGAGAGAAAATTGGAAAAATTCATAAAAATGTCATACAAAATCGCACCTCTCCCATTTTCGCTGATCGGCTGAACCCCCTGGCGGAAAGCCTCCATGTCTCTTCTTTGCGCTCCGAAAAATTATTAATCATACCCCCACCAGCGAATAATGGGCGCCATGCTGCGTATGCGGTGACTATATGTGATATAATATGTGATTTAATGAAATTATCTTAACTTAAGGTTCAAACTGGTAGTTTACGATGCTCTTAGGTACTAGGCTGACACAAATTGCCTGTTTAAAATATAGTTTTAGGGCTGAGATAGCAGATTTCTCGAACAGCGGCCTATATATCTTCGATTATCGAATAAAAGTTACTTAACAGGTATGCTAGGATGTAAAAAATTTTGTCGCAGAAAAGAAGTGGATTTGCCTGACGATCGATGGTTGCGTAAACCAAAATAAGCACAAGCTTCACAATTTTTGCACATTAGTAAAACAGAAGATACGTTACTCCCGTATCGTTTTGCTGTTATAGTTAGCGGGTCGGTGTGGCTTCGGGCTACACCATTTATATTGCCACGTACTTAGTGTATAGAGTCAGAGATAGTTTATTAAACTAAAGGAACTGCAAGTCTAAGCTGAAAAGCAATTGACGCCATGTAGTGCGTTGTTGGAGCCTCACCCGGAAACATTTCATTTCTGCCATGACTGGACGTTTAATTACATTGTTCTTATTGTTTCTGCAATGCTTTTGCGCTGCAGCAGTATAACGAACGAATTACAGTGACGGTGTTTATAAACTACCGGGTCAGCGTAGCATAGTCAGCCCATCTACGATAATACCTCAGTTTAGCGATAAAAAGTTCAGCGAGAACTCTACAAAATTATGTTGTGGAAATCAGCAGTATGTACCTGATTACAAAAAATATAACTCCTGGAATCACGATTTAAAACGTATCAACTTAGCTTTAGTATCATGAATATAGTAATAACCTAGTTCTAAAACTTAGTCTCTGTGGTTACTGCACAGCTGTAGTGGTGCTATTCTTTGCATTGTCCGTAGAGATTACAAAATCCAGATGACTTAATGCTTACAGTCACATTTTTTGGTGTTATTTTCAAAGCTTAGTAATCCAGCGAGTCTTAATCTTTACGCCCGGTCGAACAGTGTTTGTTCGTTACAAAATTAACACAGAAAATTCTACATAATTGCGCTTTCATTAATCCAAAAGTACTGACACTATACGAAACTGACTGGAGAGGTATTCCGAATAACTGATACTACAATCTGTATATTCAGATAATAGGCTCTTTAGTAACGGTAATATCATTTCGTTCTTCTTATTTTTAGTGTTAGCCAAAGCTTGAAGATAATCAGAAATCCTAAAGAAAAATATTTGTTGGCAGAGAGCTTTCTCTAAGCGCTGACATAATGGCAAACTACATGATTCGTGGAATACGGGTGCCTGGATTTTTGAAATATATGTTAGCGCTGTGCCATCGATTTTAGTTCACGACTATATACCACTTGTACCTCTATATTTTCTACGGAACATTGCTGAAAACGGTCAACTGCGCTGCGACCTAGCTCCTGTAGCATGCATCGAAGTCAATATTTTGGTCTTCACACTTACTGCCTTGTGTCGTAATAACAGTGCTCACATCGGACATTGGACCAACACCCTGGCGATTTTTCGCAGCAACTCGAATGTAGTACATCACATTCGGCGTAAGGTCGCCAATAGTTACCAAAGTCGATGCGAACTCGACTACTTTTTTCGTCCATTGATCAAGTGGTTTATTTTGGTCAACAGTATAACGAACGATATAGTCCTTAAATCACAATAGAATATTAACCTTTAACCGGATTCATGGATTTTGCGGCGAATACAAAGTTGACAAATCATGTCAAGTTTTACCTAGCACCTATAGCGTCCATTGATCAAGTGATTTATTTTGGTCAACCGTATAACGAACGATAGTCCTTAATTCACAACAGAATATTAACCTTTAACAGGAATCATGGATTTTGCGGCGAATACAAAATTAACAAATCATGTCAACTTTTACCTAGCACCTATAGCGTCCATTGGTCAAGTGATTTATTTTTGTCAACAGTATAACTAACGATATAGTCCTTCAATCACAACAGAATATTAACCTTTAACCGGAATCTTGTATTTTGAGGCGAATACAAAATTAACAAATAATGTCAAGTTTTACCTAGCACCTATAGTGTCCATTTATCAAGTGACTTATTTTGGTCAACAGTATAACGAACCATATAGTCCTTAAATCACAACAGAATATTAACCTTTGACCGGAATCATGAATTTTGCGACGAATACAAAATTAACAAATCATGTCAAGTTTTACCTAGCACCTATAACAGTGCAAGCAAATTTGACATGAGGAACGTTTGCAAGACAAATGTTTGGTGCTCATCTGTGAGCCCAGGATAAGTTTAGGTAGCTTTAGGCTTAAACTTAGACTTTGAATTATGGTTGGCCTTAGATTTTTTCTAAGGAATGCGCTTAAACAAAGAGTAAGGATTAGGCATTGACTTGAGCTTACGCTCAGCATTAGGCTTTTAGTGACTAAACCTATAGGATCACCTTGGTGGGAGGGCAACATGACATGATCGATGCGGTGATAATTAACATGATTCTAACTAATAGAGCCTTAAAATTCGCTTCTCATAGCAAATATAGATTCCTGGTTCAACAAAAAGCATTTGTAATTAATCCTGACCTTTGCGAATTGCCAAAAATATTAATCAAAATTTAGACTGTCGATCTCTTAAGCCTGCGTTTCGCGCATTGTGTCTATTTGACACAGCGCGCATTGTGAAACGATACGCTACCTAAGCTCGTCGTGGGGTGTACGTTACCACGTGCTGTGATTGTTCGCTTGGTTTGTGAGGTTCCTTAAGGAAGCGAGAAAAAGCTCATATATAGCGCAATGAATAGCGCACAATACCCGCAAACAATCGATCCAGGTTCAATCGGTCGCTGCAGCAAAAGATTCTTCAACATTGCACCAAATGTGCAGCAATTCATGCGGGAAAAGGTTAATGTTTAAATTTTGACATATTTTGGTATTTTGCAAAATGAGTGTGGGAAAATGACTTGACAATACACTGTGGCAATAGCCACACTTTTTTACAGGAAAGCATCTAGTTAATCAACGGTATAATTGAATTGAACTAAATATTTAACATATGTTGAGTTTACTATTCTGCTACATAAATCAAGATTCTACTGAATGCATTTTCTATATAAAACTTGACTTACAGTGATTTTGCCATTTGGTTGATCAGGCATTTCCCATTGAACGACCACAGTTCGGTCACCGACAGCACGAGCTTGAACAAAGGTCGGTGGGCTAGTCGGTGCTGCAAAATAATGATTTGCTTGATACACCCAGACGCTAATTTCATAGACAATTTTTGCAAAACCAAAACAACCCAAAATTCCACAATTTGGCGCCATCATGGCAACCACAACGCAACCACACAGTCACGGCTGAAATGTTTTTAACGCATATGGGTGTTTCGTAGAATTACTCTTAAATTCTGAAATAATTTATGCTTGTGTATAATTAATATAAGCCAGTGCACATGATGTTTTGCTGAAGAGTATGACACTCTTCTATTTATGCACGCTAATCCTGTAGAGACGTCGAGGTGCGTTTCGCGATGTGCCCTGCATTTCATGGCGGGGCTAGCTCATGTTATTCCCCTCCGTTTCACTGGGGCAACTGTAATTCCCCCCTTGTAATTCGAGGGAGGTGAATGTCCCCCTGTATTTGGAGAGGATAAATGCCCCGTGTACATGCAAGCGACACTTGTCCCTCCTCGTAATACATGGGGATATTTGTCCCTCTCGAAACGCAGAGGTGAATGATGAACCTGTGCCCAGTGAAATACAAGGGACACAGTGAAATGCACCGTGCAATGCCAACAGATTTAACATGCATAAGCTGAAGAGTGTCATACTTTTCAGCAAAATATAATCGACACTTGATATAAGTCATTAAGTGACGATATTCTTTTGACCTTTATCTTGTTCCGTATCGTTCGGTGAACCAGGGACTTTTAATAGTTCCTGCCCAACCACGTCGTATTAGAGAAATGCGGTATAAAACATGAATAACTTAACGTGCTAAAATCTACAAGCAGAAATAGTTTTACTATTTGGCTTTTTGAATTGGCTTTTAAAATTGTCAAAACGTCTGTGATGCAAAGACTAGTTGCGGCTCATATTACGAAGCTCTGAAATTGATTTCTAGTTACAAGTTGACCTGTTTTTGGAACTGTAAAAAATCAAGGATATGCATTTTGTACAAAACATTACCATGTTTACGGACTCATCATGGTGTAGTGATAATTATATTTTTGTCCTATTTCGTGCACAATGTGCCGTGTGACGCTAAGATTTGGACGTTTCATAGTGTATTAAAGATTGTATTTGGAGCCGCAACTATTGTGTTAGTTAAAAAACTGAACTAGTGCGTTATTATTGGACTAGTGCGTTGAACTACTTCAAAACCCGCATGCGCTGTTTTGCAATCTATTTGACAAGCTTTGTAGCAAAATTATTAAATCGTTCGCTTCCTTACTTTCATCTAGTGTATGGTTTAAAAGCTCTGGGTGGCGAATAAGCATGGATTAAACACAGTTATGTCAAAATTATATAGTGTTCGAGAGATATATGTACTAAACGATTGCTATCAACTTGCAACTTACGCGTTATGTTCGTGTTTATGTTCGTAATGTTCGTAATTATAGCATGTAAAATAAGAGTATCCATGGAAACATTAGTTTGGTTGCAGGGGCAGCACTCAATGTATTTTTGATTTGAATTCATAAATGAAAAATGACAGAACACTTGATTCCATGTCAGCTTTTATTCTATACTCTAACACAAGCACAGCCTGTTTTAGAAAAATAGTGGAACACCTTGCTTTATAAAGTTTTGGTAATGATCGAACGTTAGAGTTCAGCAATATGTATCTATACTACCAGTCCTTGCAATTTTGAAGATTTGGTTTCAACAAAAAATATTTTTTGAAAACGAGGTTTTAGGAAATCCTACTAAAAGTGTCAGCTAAGGTTTAGTTATATATAATGAACATAAATTTAACATCCGCTGGCTGTTGCGCAAACGACACACATGTAACCACAAAAGAATTGGAATTATACGAAATTTTTAACTAAACTTGACATAAAACAGGGATAATGATTTATAACCGCAAAAAACTTACTATGATGCCAAATAAAGTATATAGATATCTTTATGTATAAAAAGGCAATGTGCATATGAGACACTAAATTAGAAGCCGAATTGCAAGCAGACCTTAGCTCATAATTCATAACTTCCCGCTCAAGAATAGAAACACATTCATCGAGCTGTATAGTCACCTACACATAGAACATCAATCGAATTTATATGCAAAAGTAAATTATACCAACTAAAAGTATTGCAACTAATAGTTTATGATTTTCATAAAGCGGAACAACTAACAACGTTGAGTTATAAAAATTAGACGAGGGAAATATTTATAAAACGAAAAGATTGAATCATGTAGACAATAATGTTAAGAGCCATCTATACCATCGATCCGGCCTTGAATTGTTGATTTAAGATGCCGACCAATCATCATGTTTCTGCACGAGCTATGTAATTTTGTGACTGTAGGTAATTGGGAATTAGCCTCCAGTGGCTATGGCAAAGTCCCTGTGACTATTTTCTGTTAAGAGTTGTAATTAGAGAGATTGTATACTGCCGAGCGTAATGGTTTAATAGTTTTATAAATAGCCAGACACAAAAACCTGAGCTAAAGTATATATGTTACGACCTACGCTCTAATCCACTTTTAAAACCATAGGTGACGTCAATTTTGTTAATGTGACCGGAGTTGTTTGCTTTTTTCAAACATCAACTGTTGTTCCTGAATTCAACAGCACCATTCGTTAAAGATAAGAATACAAACACATTTACTGCTAAATCTTGCTGAACGGAAAAAAAAGCATTATTTAACCATTGACACTAGCATTGTAAAATCTCAATAGATTCAGGCTATATATTAGCAATGTTTAATAAAGATAATGGTACAAAAATGCTGTCAGTCTAGAAGTGGTTTCTACAAGCGAAGAGTGGAACAACTTTTAAACGTTACGGCAAATCTATATAATTGCAATATTTAGAAATATAAACTGGCATAGAATAGACGTGTTTGCCTTAAATTTTAAATTGTATAATATCATTGACTAAAGAACATTCATCTTGTGTTCATTTAATTTTATTGTCTTCGTTTTCCAAAGGATAATCATAAGGCAAAAATTAATCACGATGATTTTTTTCTATTATCAAGTGCATCTAAAGATTACACGGACTTAATTCGGCCCAATTTTCGTAGTGCATGTAAACTTATACGCTAATGAAATTGACATCAGGTTACTATCCCTTTCCATAATTGTACAAAAATACGGATAGTCCTAATTCTTAATAAATATGTCTAAAAACATTATTGTTGTCTTGACGATTAATCAGCCCGCTTCAGCAATAAATCAAGCGGTCAACACTACCTATTTAGTCTCATGATCCACCATATTTTGAACAATTTAAAGAGTTTTTGAATGTCTCGTTCACCACTTTGCTCGCGATATTTTGAATTAATAATGTTGCTAATTATAATATGTTAATGTAGAAATAAAATAAACAAATAATACAAGGGCGCCGCCACGGGAGTGAATATAGTTGACCCACCTGTTTTTTTGCTCGAAGATTGTATTGAAAACAATGTTGCACATTCCGCGCGTGAAACCTTGATATAAGCGTGCCGCGCCCGACACCTCTAGTGAAAAAACCGCAGCCCGGTACATTTACTGCTAAAGTTTCATCTGCTTTTCATCAATTTGTACCAATTTTTTACCATAATTACGCCAAGATTTATCTTTTTTCAAAAATTTCAGGGCGCCTCAATTGCAACAGGGGAAGTGATATTGCAGCGCGACTTAAGGGGCAACACCGCTTACCCCTGTTGGCACCATTGAAATAATACCTTTTGGCAAGTTTGTGGGTTGTTAACAAATTATGGATTCAGCGAGGCCGCAAAGCACCTCCTGCCCGTAGGTCTATAGCTATCTTTGTTATCAATCAGTCCATTTTGATATGCTTTGGTGGTTGAATACACCCTAACTTATCAAATCGGTTAGGGGAGCAGGAGGTCAGGCCAAAAACGCCCGCGTCTTCAAACACGGGTTAACATTAGAGTGTAGGGAAGTGTCATACTATTCCCTAATGCACTCTTTGTAAAACTAATATCGTCTCCAGATTAAGAGAATTTATTTAATTCGATTTTAATTGTATACAATATTGGCCAGCACCACCCCTCTCTTGGCCATATGAAAATTCAAAACTGTAATTATTTTCATCCGTTTCAAGTTGACAAATTTCAATAATAAACACAGTTTTATGAAATCAAACAAAGAAGAGTTACATATCGCTAATCAAAACTATACTAATGCCGTTTGATTTCAGAGCTGCGTGATTCTCGTATATATTCCTTTTTTCATTTAAATTCTTTTACTGCTTGTCATTGTTTCTAAATTCTATCGCAATTCTAAAAAGATTATGGCAATAAATAATTATCACTGCGCTAGTTTCAGTAATTGATAATCCGAACGATGCCTACACTCAATTATCATCAACTCTAATTGGGTACACACTAAAGCGCTGAACTGCAGCATAACAAGTCACGCATCAAAACAAGGAAATAGAGCATTAATTAGATTCATAAAAGAAATCAAAACGCGGTACTGGAGGGGTTATTCAAAACACAATAGAACTGCAACATTGAGACTCGTTGTGGAAAGAACTATTTTAGTTATGATTATAATAAAAAGCAAGTTCGAAACTATAATTAATAATCAGCACTATAAATGCATATATATATCGAAATATCTCAGTTTCCGGTGCGTACGGAGTTACCTTAATGGGACAACCGTGAATTGTAATATATTAGGCAACTGTTTTCGAGTGATTAAAAATGATAAGTAACCTGTTACCAACACGAGACCTCATATAGATATGCAGATATGGTGATATGACAAATTACAAAAGTAATCTGTTTTATACGTTAGAAAATGATTTCTTTATTCGTATACGATAGATTCCTATGTGAGTACTAACTGTATCTTATCAATATACAGTATAGGTATTTGGTTTTTAACCCAATTTCATTCTATGAACTTTGCCGTTGAGTGCACCACTTCAGGAGAAGAAGGAGCCAGCGGTCTTTATTCCACATATTATATTATCGGTTCTGTGTATTTACTAAATCTGTGGCGGCCATGAATCTTGCTACTATGTCTTAGAAGCCAAAACAGCAAATAAACGCAACGCGATCCATTTTCAATCAATCATGCAGAGCTCCCAGCTAATTCAGAAGGTTCTCTGCGGGACACCTAAATCCAGTACTGGTATATGTCCCTCGCCTGCGTCGATTGCGCCGTCAACGCAAAATGCTCCGTCTCAATCATCGCTATGCAGCGAATGCTCAAAAGAGAGTGGCGACAATTGCTTCGTCTGCGAACGTGCGACACGCAGATCCGCTACCGTGTGTTGGCATACGTCCTCAAGCGGTACTGACCATCCAAGCATAGGCGCAATTATAGGGGTAGGGTGACAAATTCTTTCTCTTTTTGACACTTAAACAATCCCCCCACTTTTTTCTACGGATAAAATTTTTGGTGCTCTGTAATAAATGCACGTGATTATAGATTTTTAATGCCACACAAATTACCTCAATTCTTTGCTTAACAGTAATCGTTTTTATTTGTTTTATGCGTTTTGCCTCATTATATGCGTTTTCATACATTTTTCAGAATTACTGTCTAATGTTTTAAACATATTCGAAACGTATTTAAAACGTAAAACTTATTGACAAATTTATAGCCTTGTTTTTGCCAGTATCTGTCTCCCCCACTTTTTTCTATATTTGCGCCAATGCATTCAAGGCACTCGTTTTGTGCAAATATTCTGCAGTGGGTGCCAAAGAAGAGCCGTAACACCTGCAGCTCTACAAGACGACCGACTTACAGCGACTGAGACATAGATGCCAAAATTATCTGCAACATTTGCCAACAATCTTAGATTCCGTTACGGCCGCACCACAAACAACGGCTTCCAGCGACTACGAATCACATCAGACAAGCACTACTAAGAGTAAAACCATTACGTAGTCCTAAGGAGGCGCCAACGAACCCGCGAAATGAGATAGGTCAACATTGAATGAATATGGTTACTAGAAGTCTGCCAGAAAGAGGAAATGACCTCGCTGATGCCAAGAACATGGTTGTCAGGCTGGACGTTGCTGGCCTATTCAGCTACCTCACAACAGGTTTTCAGAATGGGACTGCTTAACTAGCGCCCTCAAGCAAATGATTCAACTTAATGTTCACCTCGGCTGCTGAAAGAAAATATTACTTCATCCAGTGTTGCAAAATCAAATTTCCATGAATTCAAACGGCTTAAAAACGGTCAGGGCTACCATAACATTGTATGAGACGCTCTATGACTATAGAAGAGAGAAAAATATTAGCCTATACGACAAAAAGAAAAAGAGCTGAATAATGAAGCTGGACGAAAGCCAAATAATGCGGAGCATTATTTGGCGATCAACGAATCAGTGTTTGCTTTTAGACGTTTTGTCCGACAAGATGATCGTCTCATTGATGTTGACGGAAAAGATGTGATGTGGCTATGAATTTGTGCATGATGCCCAGGGTAAACTTTCGGGGCACTCCTTTACTTATTAACATGTCTGCAGTTGTGCAATATCTAGTGTCTATATACTAAGTGAGCTTGACCGTTATTTTAATCGGAAGTTTTTATATAAGCTTAAATTAAGCCCATTACTAAGTCGGAGGCTCCCTAAGCACATGCTCCCGCACTAAGCTGTTTTTAAAGATATGAAGTAATACAATAGTTTACGTAACATAGCTTACTGTAAACTTGTTAAGCAAAGGATTGCCAACATTGGGTTCCAGTAAACTGATGAAGGGAACAAACTTACCAAAATATATTTGAACAAAAATGTGCTCCAATCTAAATAATTTAACGATCGTAGCCTCTGTAACAAAATTAATGAACTTCAAAGTATTACTCGAATCAAAAGATTGCAGTAGTTCAAACATGGCTAACAAATAGTATTCCTGATAGCAAGGTTATTCAGAATAGCTACAAAGTACACCCCGAGGATAGAACTGATCGTAGAGGTGGTGTGTAGCGATTTTGGTACATGAGTGTTTAACATACTGCTCTATACATTTAATGGTTTAGAAATCATAACCAGTGACGTATTATGAAAAACTAAAGTAAGTTATGTTTGCGCTTATCGCCCGCCAGGCTGCACACAGAAGTATTGCATAAGATATTTCCATGATAACTAATGTTCAGTGGTAAGTCATCATTTTAGGTTACTTAAATTTCTCATTTATAGATTGGCAGAATCTGAGCTTTGTGAAAACGTCAGAATACCAGTCATTTTTTTACTTCCATTGTCGAGGCAGGGCGTTCATAAGCTTGTCAATTTTCCAACAAGAGGAAATAACATTTTAGACCTAATTCTAAATAACATACTTATGATAGTTCGCGAAAGCGACGCCAACGAACCTATCCACGTTTCAGACCATCTGTCAATAGAAATGGTTACTTTCAGTAAATTAAATTCTTTTGAAAACCAGACCGAAGCCAAATTTGATTTTAAAAATGCTGATTATCGAAAAGCGTCTTTATTTCTTCCATCGGCTTTGTTAACCTGTTCTGTTCAATGTGTAATGTCATAGTGTTTGTTTTATATTACTTGGATGCGAACAATTCGTCCCAGCGAAAGCTGGATATCGTCTCTCCAAAATCTCGAAATATCCTTCATTTATTCAGCACATTGCTCGCGGCAAAGCTAAGCTTTGGAAAACCGGAGACTTTTTCGAATACAAAAAATGAATCAAAAATAATCAAAAGAAATCTCAAAATTCACGTGCAAAAGAAAAGCAAGATTCTAATATCGAACGACCGAAATAGCCTTTTCAGGTATGTTAATAAGTGCTGCTTCTCGACATTTGGAGCTGGTGCACTAAAAACTGCTTCAGGTGAAAACATTGTTGATGCTAAAAGTCGCAGGGAATTGCTCCATCTGACTTCCCAAATGCATTTATTGATGCCAAAGGCAATACGCCATATACGACATGCAACTTGTCTCATCATGAACTGTCGGGGTTTCGTTTACAATCTTAAAATGTCCATTTGGCGCTATCACAACATAAAAATATACGAAGCCTCTCGCGTAACGGTCTCACTCAACATTTTTTCGTGAAATGAGGGACTTCATTTGTTTCCTTCTCGTCTACATATTTGAACAATCGTTTATTAATAGCGTGCTTCAAGACATTTAGCTTCATACTGATATTACTGCTGCCCATAAAAAATGAGACCCGGCAGACCCATCAAATTACGGACCCATTTCTTTAGTTTTGGCGGTGTGTCAGGTAATAGAGCGAATTATAAGCAACTCGCTAAGGTCTATTCTAAAATACGATATTATTTTACCTAACCAACATAGATTTATTTCGAAAAAATCTCCTGAAACCCAATTTCTCGAAATGACTGGGCAACAGATGTTGGCTACGATATGACTGTTAACGTATTATATGTTAACGTTGCTAATGCTTTTGACACGGTTTCTCATAAGTTGGTCAGTAAGCTACGTAGCATTGGCATATTAAATTATCTGCTGTCATGGATTAAAATTTTTCTGTCTAAAAGATGATTTAACGGCAAGATCCATGATGCAGCGTCCTTTTGACGTCCAGTCCTGTCTGGGTGCCGCACCGTAGCCTACTGGGTTCTATTTTGATTTTTATAATATATC
Organism: Trileptium ribeirensis; assembly: GCA_030248225.1. Classification (NCBI taxonomy): domain Eukaryota; kingdom Metazoa; phylum Nematoda; class Enoplea; order Enoplida; family Thoracostomopsidae; genus Trileptium; species Trileptium ribeirensis. Next base: position 21,084 of record JASANE010029241.1, on the reverse strand, counting down.
AACGATATTGCTAAACTAAACCTTGGTAACGTTAAGTATAAACTATTTTGCTGACGATTTTAAATAATACGTATGTATTTCCAGTCAGCATAGTTATCTTGAGGACCAAAATTTATAAGATGCACCAAAGCAGCATAGAAACCTGGTGAAGAGAGTAGCATCCTTCCATACCGGCTCCAAAGTGTCAAGTTTTGCATCTAGGTTCAGCTAATTCGAGACATTTTCTTGGCAACGAAATTATTCCATCTGCAGTAACTACTACAGAGACTTAGAGATCATCATTTCAGAAAGCCTCAAATTTAGCACTTATTGCAAGAGCATTGCTGCAAAAGCTTGCAGTATTTCTAATATGAATTTAGATGTTTAGCCACGTTTAATATTGACCGTTTAATAAGCGCCTGTATTAATCGCCTGAGATCCATTCTTGAATATGCATCTTATGTGTGGTCACCAGTGTATTTTACTAATATCGATATAATTGAGAAGTTTCAAAGGTACTACATTCGCGGAATTTATGCTGGAGTCGGTTTCAAACTGATCGCCTGTAATAAAATGCTCCGTTATTTAATTGTTGATTCACTCGAAAAACGGTGCTTGATAAATGACTTAGTAAAAACTTTCGAATATCTGTGTCAAGAAACAGACAACACAAATAGCGTAATCTTTCGAATACAGTATTACTACTATCTCGAGATGCTATGGAAAAAATACACAGAAAGAAAGCTAACACTGAGTTTTGGACCACAATTTTTCACCGAGGATTATAGACCTCTGGGATAAACTTTCTACGTGTGTTCTTGCAAACGCTTCTCACTGAAAAACATTCGGAAAGGAACATAAGAAAATAAATTTCGAAAACTTCCTAAAATACGATAGGAACCTATAACTCAGATGTAAATGGAGGCCTTGCTCCCTTTTTGTTCCAGTTTTGTAAGGATTATATATAGATCGTTTTATTTATAAATATTTTAACGCATTCGATAATCATCTTTTGTGATATCACTAACCAAAGATTGGTAAGCCAATGTCTATGTCCCGAGCTTGCAATGACGGCCTTAACGCCAGAGCAGCCCCCGTTACGCTGATTTCTTGGTTGCGAGTATAGCCCGAATAAAGTATTGGTGTTGTTATTATTTGCTTTCTGATAGTTCTGTTTCTTCTGTATCAAGTTTATTTAGTGTTTTATGCATAACTTACAATAAGATGCATGCGCATGGTCCTAATTATGTCACGCGTTCAAATGGGCTAGCTACTATTTCACGCATACAGTCCAGCTCGACTATTAAAATTTTGAATAGCCTAGCTAGGCCATGCATTTGTCGTCGATTGTCGAGCCGGACTATGCTTTTGTCACGAGGCGTTCAGCTGAGCCCTATTACTTCAGCCAGAGACTATTTAGTCCGCGAAGATTACCTTTTATTATACGTATCTAAATAATGCCCCAAAAATGGCATACAGCTTAAAGCATTAATTGTATATATTAAAGCAAATATATAACTTAGAATTAGTATGAAAATACTATAGAACAAAATGCTATTACACTAAGCACAATACTAAATAAAATTTCTAAGTTGACAGTTCAGCCGGACGCTCCTTTTGTCACTCAGAGCCTAGCTAAGCTCCCTGTTTGTCACATTAAGACTAGCTAAGCTATAATAATGTACCATAGTATTCCAGCTAAGCTATAGTTCACCCGAGCTAGATGAGTTGGACGCGCGACATAATTTGGCCCTAGCGCACGCGTCTTATCATAAATGATGTATTATAACTAAATAAAGCAAGTTAGTCATGTAAATACTTTAATAATATACAGAGGAACACTAAAGATTTCATGACAATCAGGATTTTTAAATTTTCTGATATAGATTAGCTCCATAACATATTCTGAGAAAACACTAGATGCTATGATCGTTGGGTCGAAACTGGCGGTTCAGCTCAAAAAATTACAAAAAATATAGCTGGGGCTAGCTAAGTATTCATTCGTGCATAAAAGAAACAATTTTTGATATTTTAAATTGCACGGTCGTGAAAATTAGATTTTGAATTGCACTGGCAATCAAACGACTTCATGACTAGGAGACTATCGTGGTCTTCGAGACACCGCATCTATGTTTCAACTTTGGCCAATTCAGTACACGTAATTATGGTACCTCAATAAAACACTTCAAACTAACGCAGCAACGGCGATTAATGTTAATAAAATTAATGTTTGATGTGAACTAGGGTTTTGACCTCAAGGGTTATAATCTCTTTCAACTTTTAAATGGATTGCTAATTACGTCAAGAATTTTACAAAGACCGTTTTTGTCTGAGACAGCACTGCAATTTTTTCCTAAAGACAAATTGTTATAGTTGAGTTGATGTGTTTTTCAACACAATCTTGAGCAGATATTTGTCGCAGCGGTAGACTAAACATTAATCATTTGGCTCCGAGGCTTGCCAGGTTAGCCTTTATGCTATTTAGGAGCTAGCATTCGGTTATCAAAGGCACCTCGAGTCCAAAGCGAATAACAACACGCGTACAAACACCCGTCGCACGACAAACTCGGTAAGTGCATCGCTTCGTAATATACGCTGTCACAAATGAGTCCGCTCTATGAACTAAAGGGTCAACAACAGCCTAATGATATCAATTGTTTTATCAAGCATAAAATCCATTATGACAAGCGAAAAGCTTAGGAAAATTGCTGTGTATATTGCCAAATTGTCTCCTATTTTTAAGTTGTGAATTTCGGAGTTGGTCTTGACTCCCGGTCGCCCAGATTCTTAATTATACGTACTAAACTCGTTGTATCATAGCTCAATACGCCAAAATTGTCAAAGAATGTAAGAAAATTTCGCAATACTATAAACATACTGTGATTTCTGCGACAAAAGTAAACTTATCTTCAAAATAGAACTTTCCGCAAACAATGAATATCTATTCTCGCTTTTGCGGTGCATTAGCATTGGTATAGTTTGTAAAACCTATAAGAATATTCTGCTAAGTCTTCATCACCTAAAAGCATTATTTCTAGGAAATATGACGACAGAACGCAGAGGTTTTCATATTTCTTTATGCAAAAAAATATCAACAGATATCCACAACATTGGTTATTACTGTTACGAGACATTTGGGAATTTTGAGACCGGTTTAACTGTCGTCGTTTCGGCTACAATAAGTCGCTTCATACACGACTTTATGCCGTTCTCGACATTAGTTTTATATTAATACCAACGATTTGTATGAAACGATAAAGAGTCAACTTATTCATACTGGTAAATTGTGTTTAACTGCACTGTATAAGAAATGAATGGTTGATCTGTATTCATCTGTAATGGCGTGATGTGACTGCGTCTGAATGTATTAAACCAAATGAACTTATTCATTTGCGATTAATGTAATTAATTTGAAAGGCTTAACTAGTGTAATTATTAAGCTGTGTTATGTTTCGAAAACGTGGAGAATTTAACTTTTTGATACACGAGATTCTCCAAAATGTATTAGTCTATTTATATCTGAAAAATATCAGTGAAAGGTTTACTGAATTTGTTCATCCAATATTCAGCACCATATTATGTATAAACAGGAACAGTGGGTTTCAAATTTGACAGAACGAGTGGTGAGTAACTGGTGAGAATTCATAAATACTGCTGGCGACTTGTAGGAGAAGTACACATTGAAACATTGGTAATCACCTGGTTTATCGCTGGTATATCCTGGTATATCACCTGGTTTATCGCTGGTATATCCTGGTACATCACCTGGTTTATCGCTGGTATCACCTGGTTTATCGTGCCGGTTAATGCAAACATCAATAATAACGGGTATTTGCAAACAGTTGCTCTGCCTGCCTGAAACTTTCTATGCATAGTAGAAACTTCAATATCATGTGCATGAGGCCATTCCCATTTTAAAAATTTGACTATAGCAAAAGGGATAAAATCTGTTTTTCTTCAGTGACATTGGGAAATAAGATTATTCTGTAGCAAAATTGGCTAAACTGAACACATGATGACGTCAGTAATGAATGATATTATTATAAGAACGGATATACCTCAGGAAACGAGTGTCATATTTATCGATTTTTTTAGATTAGGCGTCCTTAGGTTTTAGCACATACCGGCAAATACATTTGGTATTCACAAGCGACTGTTTTAATACTATCCATTTTTGATGCAAATGTTCATAACAGGAAAGTTAGAAACTCCTATTAGGCTCACATTTTCCCTGTGCCGAGGATCTTACACGAGAATTCAACAGCCGAAGCCTTAAAAGCACAACCAAATTCACTAAATAATAAGCGGCCAAGGGCTACAGCAATTTGATGGCAAACCTGTGTGGATTTCGCTACTGCCTTCTATAAACTCGTCACTGACGTTTTAATATGTTTGAAAGTTTCACACTGATTGTGCTCACAAACTGCCTGATCATAGCACTAATATTATACTTACATCTTCTGTAACAGAAAATAGTGTTCAATAATACCAATAAATATATAATATACAATAAGTATAATAATAATACCAATATTAATAAATAGTGTATAATACAGTGCTTACCATTTCTAGAATAGCAGTAAATATAAAATTTAAGAATTGGTAATTTATGGTAAAATTTGGACTTAGTAGTTTTTGATCGTATATATTCTAAAACGGTACCTTACACAGATTAGATAAATAGGCCTCCTTTTCAAAACTATTTTTTGTGTCCTGTGCTAACGTTGCTGTCTCAAAGATATCTTGTTATTACAAAGACCTAAGTTTGAATTATTGTTTCAAAGCAAACAAGAAGTAAAAAAACACTAGTACCACAGTTCATCTGCGTGTAAGATCAAAATGTTGTCATAAGATCAAACAAAAGTCAAAGTTATTGCTGTTGTTGCGGTTGAAATCAAAACGATTCGATAATGAGACGCTTGACGACACCAAGATCGTTTATTACTTGCATTATTTCTGCACAGTAGTGCAGGAACAACTACAGCAGCTGTTGACGTTGCGTTGTTGCTGCTGTTGTTATTGTTGCTTCTGTTGTTGTTGTACCATAGATAATTGGGCCCCCGGATGGTCAGTTTTGTCACTCACTTGAAAGACAACCCGTTTCATTATTGCTACGATATATGTTTTGTGTTGTGAACTTAATTTAGAACATACAAAATAAAATGTCAAATATTGAACAAGTATTAAAGTGTATCTATTGCTATTCGACTGGAAGCTGTTACGAATGATGCCGTGATAAGCAATACATTTCCAACAGCAACAATAACACTAATTGTAGCAACAGCTCTTTTGTGTTATCATTTATAGGTAGGGGCTCTGTACGTAGGTGGGACAACAGACAGGGCCCGCCTTAGAGAAACAAGGCCGCCATAAAGCGGACTCCCCAATCTTGGTGCATCAGCTTCCCAACTTTTGAACCTCTGTTTGTAGCCGTGATAGTGCAGCGATGTTCTGTTGTAATACAATGTAACTTTCCGTATCAGTACCTATAAGCAACCTAATCACAATACATTATAATGTAATCATTATCCCATGCATCGTAATTATTGTTCAGAAAGAAAACGAGTGAAAAATAAAAGAAAAATTAACCAACAGTTGCATGACTTATCCTGCTCAACGTATACCAATTTAAACAGGCTTGTACAAGAAATAGCATTTGTGATTAAAGACATGTTATTGCAGAAATTTTTGTTAAATCTTCCGTAAGCTGAATTTATGTAAACATCGGTCGTGTTCTGAATATATGTGCAATTTTTTGAACACGTTCCGTACAACCCTAAAAATACTTTTCAATGATTTATCGTGCTACAACTTCAAGTTTAATCGAAGTTCCAAAATCAAAATCAGCTTTGTTAAAAACCCTGCATGTGAAGCTTATCATTCGGGTGCTAAAACCAGCGTTGAGGTTGATCAACGTCTTCGCAAGCAAGGCAATGCCATGGAACATGAATAACACCTCACTTTTTTAGTTTTGACAAATTTAGTTTTTAGTTTTGGTGTTTTGACAAATCGTATATTTATTGCAAGCGCATTTTCTTGGAAGTGTAAGACTAAAATTTGACATTATCAACGGAGCGAATCATAATTGACACCAACGAAACAAAATGTTTTTAAATACTATAGCAGGCAAAATATTAGTAAATTTTAGGTAACTTAACGACGTACCAGTTAGTGGTTATACTTACATGCGAAACGTTTCTCTTCGAAAAAACATTTTATACGCAACTGTTAGTTAGATGTTTATGACATAAGACACGTAACCCTTGCGTAAAACAGGACACCAGACAACATTGGCATTACATGGTATGTATATATTCAACAAAAATTTAAAATAAAACAAGCAAAATATTAACTGATATAGACGATAGTACCAGATAGCTAAAACGTCTTCATGCACTAAGGGATTGTTTCAATACAAATGTAACAAAATTCTTCAATGAACGGTGAATATGTTTTAATTATAGATTAACTATTCGTATACTTAACAATCTGTTTCTCACAAATTGCAAAATCGGCCTTTACCAGAAATGCACCGAAGATATATCATTTAGTTGAGATAAAAAATTATCAGTGACAATTCATGACAAATTATTGCGGTTTCCATAAATATTTAAAGGAAGGTTATTATGCGGCGCTTACGTGATAAAGAGCCTACTACGCGTACGTTTAATCAATCCTGAGCGATTGTACCATTGTTCAATATATAGTGTTTTCGACACCATAGTGTTTCCGATGGTATTTCAAGATGGTTTGCATAGGTAGTGTAGTGTAAGTAGTGTAGGCAACACCATAATTTTTGAAAATGTTATTTGCTATTTCTTAGTTTTATTGGCACTCTTTGTATAATTTATTTCTGTATGGTGTCCTTGACACTATCTGTAAAATACAAAATGCACATTTAAATGCGCTAGTTAGATTGAAGGTGTCGCATTTGTCGTGCATATTTGTTTTATTACGTAGTGCAGGTACAGGGGATTCTCTAGTACAGCGGATAAAAAACTAGAAGAGTCCGAACAAAGCTATCAATTGACTACTAACTGAAAAATAGGGATTCGGGTTGAGGTATAGTATGTATACATGCTATCGAAACGTGGTGGCCACTGGAAGATCCAGGATTTCACGGTTGGTTGGATCCCGAGGCGTCGTAAAACCCTCCAAAGCGCTGCCCCACCACCCCCTTCGCCAAGGCACCGTGCCCCGACCCGAGGCGTCGCATACCGCCCACCGAGCCCCATGTCGCCGAACCCCCACGGAGGAGCGCCGAAACATTTTAGCGTTTTTAGAAAAATTTTACGACGAAGTGAGTCACGAAGAACTGGTTAGCGAGGGGCGCGATCAGGACCAACCTCTCCAGGTGTTTACGCCCCTGATTGTATGCGAAATAAGAATACCTTATGACAGTCCCTTCAGTCGTTCCTGAAATGTTTCGAAATAAATGTCTGGAAAAACGAACAGGTATAATTTTTTGCAGTGCATAAATATGTAAATAAATAATTATTACTATGTTAAATATGAGGCCAAAAACTGAGTTGTCCGGAGCAAACACGCTAGAATCTGGGGCTCCATACACCCTGAGACACCCGGCGGTTACACGTCTATGTATATATGTATTTCAAAACATTGCATGGTATGGTATAGAACATTGGTAGAAACAAACTTCCACATGATGGCTGTTTTATAACGTGAACGCTGCTGCTGCATTACGTAAAAATCAATAAGAACTAACTTCTATGATAATTATAACAACAGTGAAACCTGTAGCGAATTGACAGTAAATAGCAAACGAATGCTTTTATAAGATTTCAAGGAATCCAAAGTATAATATACCGATTAACTTTGGGTACACTGCTCAAATAAATTGCGTAACCAATTTTCCAGAGTTGCACGAACATATTCTATCCCGATTGAAAAATAATTACTAATTTTGTTCCTAGTCTAAATCGTTTACCTTTACTCAGAAACGATCGCCTTTGAACTTTGGAATGTTCGATAGATGGTATTAAGCATACCGACTCGCAGAACTACTGTATTTTGGTGAATAGTTAAATTATTGGAATTGTCGAAAAACAGTAAACAATCAGTCATGGTTATACCGCTTTTGTAACATTTTGATTTAAAAGTAATATTTGTAGTTTTATGTTTAACCTATTTCATAGCTGCTTGCTCACACGGCGGCTATTAAACAACATTGTGTTGTTCGTTTCGGTTATTGTGTTATCAAGAGAACGAATAATGTCGCTTTTGTCGTGTACGTTCTCAAGGGATTGACAAGCGAAAATTTGCTCAAATGCAAATGCGTTCAAGTTTTTTTGATGAAAACTGAAAATATTTTCGTTGATTAAAACGACAGTTTGTGAAAACTCTAATATTAGTATGTGCTACAAAGGTTTCAAACACTACGACGCCAAGACAGCCACAGCTTGGCTGTCGAATTTCGCGGACTAAGACCGCTAGATCAATATGGGAATGAAATATCCGAAATAGCAACCAGTAGTCAGAATTATAGGGTCATTTTTAGTATCAAACAAGGATTATATGGAATTGAAATTGAAATGATTTATGCGGTGCTCACGTTATAATGTCACCGTTGTTTTTAACTTTTGTATCCCTGTATTTGCGACCCTACCGTATAAACAGCCGGGGTGACACCCATACTGTAAATCAATTCCCGAGTGTGTACGACACACTCCTAGCTACCATGTTTTTCTTTGCAGTATCGTACATACCCTTAGCTACCAATTTCGCGCGAATCAACTGTAACGGACACCCTCTGTGGCTAATGTGGTTGATTTGTCAACTCTGCTGTGTAGTTTTTTAATTCGCAATATTTGTATCTATGCCATATGAACGTTGACAAAATAATGCCCACACTATCAATAAAACTGCACGGAGACATAATGTGCTTGACAATGTCGAGAAGTTGCAATACTCCTAGCTAGCTACCCTTGAAAAAATTTATAAAAAACATGGGGTGTCTAAGACACCCGGTTTTCGACAGTGTGCCTGACACTGTGCGGTGTATAAAAGATTCCAAACGTTGGGGACATTATAACGTGTCTGCCTCATTAGATTTTCTTAGAAATTTTTATTTTCATATAGAGATAATTCTACTTTTCAAAAAATTACATTTCTAGCTTTTGTAGCAGCGTTCGTTGATGCTTTTCGTTGACATTTGGAATTTGAATTCGTTTGCCCTCGGTGTATAACAGACCACTAGCTGGCATCTGACTGCTAGTGTCTAATGAGTTATTGTTAGACATCTAGGAGTTAGCATGCACAACAGCCAGGATCTATTCAAGTCACGGGTCCCGACTTCTACGGATATGTATAAATCTGTCTGTGGTTTCCAGTAAGATGCTGTGTACTAGATGAAAACTATCAGCATTTTTAGTGTAAATCGGCAAGAGATTAGTTGTTTTGTAACAAGCAAGGGGTTGCTTTGAATCTTGCATTATATATAATTAGCAAGAAATTAGTTTGTATCTTGCAGAGTAGATCAGCAATGGTTCCTATTTGACAGTAAAAATCAGCACGAATTTGGTTTGTAACTTGTAGAATATAAATCAAAAGACATTGACTGGTATCTTGGGCTATTAGTGGTGAAACCAGAAGTCAGAATCCTGACCAGAACTCAAGTTGATAGGGATTCGGTCTTATCTAGTGCCTCAAACAAAGTTGCATTTTCAAAACAAAGTTACAACAAATACAAAAGACCACTTGTTAGTCTGCCGACGTAACCATTGCTAGTTGCAAATAGATAGGTAGAATCCTGGATACTGAATCCGTAATCGAAGTGTTTCGAGAAGCTCACAGGAGACGTACAGTTGAGAATAAACACGTAAAACTGTACTGCTTGATTTTAAGACAATTTCTACGTTAGCCAGAACTAGGTATCACACGAGTCAAGCTAACTATTCACTACACGAATCTATGAATAGCTCCAGTGAAAAAATAAATTAGCCTCAAACGAAAATTGAAAATTCTACAACATATTCTATTCTTTGTACTATTCTACTCTATTATATTGTGCTAGTTACTTTTGCCGAGTGTTGCTCATTAATGTCAAGCCTGATTAATAGTCACCTTGTAGCAGCGGTGATACACATTGTTTACAATTTCCCTGATATTAGCACAGACCGACGTACTGTTATTAATTAGTTTGTCATGCATATTAAATTAGATACTAATATTTTCAAAAATGCACTTATGAATAGGAATCGAGTGTCCCTTTGCTTTTTCCGGGAGAACAGCCATCTTTTAGCACCGACATTTGTTTGACTATGAATACAAGATTTGTGATTTTATTTTAAACTTCGACGTCGGGTCTTAATAACGCAGTCGGGTCGAGTCCAAATCAGCTCGGGTTGGGTTGGATGAAGTTGCGGCCGGTCATGTTTCATCACAGACCCGACTTGGGTCGTCGGGTCAAATTCGGGTTAGGCGATGTACTGAAAGTGTCGTCGCATATCATAATATACTTTTGTTCAGTACAGAATTCTAGATAATTCCAATGTAAGATTTCATGGAACCAGGTGTGATCAATGAGAATGCTCCTGGAATACATGTGCTATAAGTATAAGGACAGCGCAAAATATACATATTTTTAATCATCTTACTGATGTCATTTGGTATTCGTGATGCACATACAGAGCATGTATCTTGAAAGAAGCCGGGTGGGGTTGCATAGCGTCGGGTCGGCTCTAGAAACTATCGAGTTGGGTCGGGTCGGGACTAAAAATTTGGACCCAATGCGGGCTCTACTTGAGTTGGCTACAATGCGTGTGCATGATGATTAGATTATAATTAGTAAGTTAATAATTATGGTCGGCAGACTAACAGTTTACCAAAGCGCCTATTACGGTTAGTGCACGCTGAATGGTTTTGTGTGCGTATTAATTGGCACTTCTTGCCATAAATGCATATATGCGGTAGTTGTTTATGAATTCTGTTAGAAAAAATTTTAAATAGTGCACAAGCTATGAAACCAGCTATAATTTGGTATTTTTTCGAGGATTAAATGAAACTCTAAATGTTGAATCAAACTGTTATATGTAGGCACTAACTGTAAACATAAGGATGTTTGCTTGAATAAAATTTAGTTGATAAGCAATGGTTAACAGCTAAATTATGCGTTCGTTAGGTAAAGTTATGTACCACGATCCGCTCCATTGACGACACTTCTATGCATGTTTAACACAAAAAGAAACTACACTTGAAAGTAAAACAGAATCACGTTGTAAAAACACAAAATTGACATGTGCCCAGAAATAGTTTTACAAAATTACCACATATTGCAGTGGTTCAATAAACTTATTTGCTTACTAACCCGTTCATGCGCTCATTATTATGTCTCGCTCTGCACTGTCGTGAAATAGAGCCACCCCGTTTAACGCCGTGAAGCAGGCCCTACTTATAAATTGTTGTTTGAATTGTTTAATGCGTTCGGAACATGAATGAACAATACACGCTTACAAACACATAATATGTGCCAACGGAGATCACGTTAGTTCATTCGAATAAACAGGACACCAAATTGTTCAGAAACAGCAAGCTCTACACAGGCATTGTGTTTATGTGAGAAGAATCAGTAGTGGCTACATTTATTTACCTCCTGATTCCAACTGTTGCTTAAAATCAGGCTAAATATTTTAAGAAAATATTTCACCTGCTAGCGTACCTAGATTTATAGCATACCTAGATTTTAAGCCACAATTTCTAGCATGCCCAGATTTCAAGCCACATCCGTCAAAAAGGAATCATGAACGATGCCCACAATATATATTCAAAGTTTATAACGCATATATGAGCCAAGATATTAATAGCTATATATTATGCCGTGCTCGTACAGTCATATAAATCATATTGGAATAATTAATAAAGTTCAGACGGACAAACTGACATCAACACTACCCGTAGGTATGTGAAAATGGTCAGACACTGGATAACCGATGGCCAGTCTGAGTGATAGAGCTCAAGGAAAAATAGAACCAGGTGTCAACCGTGAAGTCAGTTATGTAATATATCTATTGATTCATTGTAAATAGTTCTGATAGGCATAGCTTAGTATCAGAAAGACTGTGGACGGAAAATATTGTGCAAGGACATGCTATAGAGCCAAACTCATGAATTTTACTTTTTACAGTTTTGTGGGGTTTGTTTTGGTATATCAATCAACAATATTTATCATGAATTTACGATGATTTTTGAGAAGAGTATGACGTTCTTCGAAATCACCATATAAACGGGATGACAATCTTCATGTCGAAACTGACGGGATCTATTTCGAGCTTACCAACCCCCTGGTTTGGGGTTTGTCTTGGGGGTACCACCCTCACTTTTAGGGAGAAGTCACGGTATCGTGGACGTAGATTTTTTCGACCGTACTAGTTTTGAGCGGTGGTATAACGACCCAACTCTAACATGAGAAGAGGGTTGCAGAAATTTTTCAAGTATCTTACCAAACTTGAGGATCAGAACGATTTACCATACCATGAATGACTTCCACCTAAAGTGAGGGGATAACCCACCATAAAGAGGGCAGGGTAAGGTCAAAATGAATCGCCTTCACACCAGATATGTTTGTTTATATGGTGATTTCGATGAGTCTCATACTCTTACTCAAAAAACACCATAAATTCTTGCTTTTATTTATAAATTGCGCACTAGTACCCAAAAAGCTACCTTAACGAATTTTCTGCACCCACTAAAGCAGTTTGTGGTACCGATGATTTCTGTTATAGCTGAAACCTTTTTAATTATGAACGATCTGCTATATGATGCAAAAATTTCGGGTGTCAAAGTATATATCTCATAAAGAAATATATATTTGTAGCGCCATGGGCGGCGCTTTCGGGGGATGAAGGAGTTGCACCCCCATCCAGAAATCAAGATCCTGTTATAAGAATTAAAGAAAAATTATGCTTATTTACACATTATTTTTAGGGATCGCCGCCACTGGGTAGCTATAACCATTCTTGCACCGAAAGCGCAAATATACGTCATTGAATTATATGTTGAAATACACGAGCATGGTTATATAACAGTCATAGTTTACTCAGATTTATTAATCATGACCTTACCGCTACATTTAGTGCGAACTAACTACGCTCCCACAATAGTATATAATTTCTGACATGCTTACAATATTCAATTTCTAATAGCTTACATTAGGTCATCGATATATATCCTTTGCATTATAGTAGCATATAATAAGTATCTTAAAATGTTTATAGTAAAAGATTGCGGAACCATTAAATAAACATTGCCGCTTTATCAGCACGATCGCAAGTAGCTGAATTAAGTAATTGAATTTCAGAACGCGACTTTGCAAAAACAACACTGTCTCGCAACCATTAATAGCTACAGACGAAAAAACTGAACATGGTATAGAGTAAATATAAAAAGCAAGCTGTTGGATACAACTAATATCTGTAGAGAAAGTAGCGAGTATTCTTTCTTTTTTACTGATACAATGTTGCCTCTCAGGTAGTGCGTTCTTGGCACAATTTTCATCTATAAAAATTTATGATTAAACTCTATCAAATGTCAATCGAAGGCACATAAACAAATTTTTGCGTATTGAAAGGAAAACCTGTATGGTATGATCGCACACACTTAGGGGCATCTCAAAAGAGAAGGAGAGCCGACAGATGTGTGTAGTGGGCCGGTTGTTTACATTAATTTTGTCATAACCCATTATGTTAATTTTTTAGGTTTATGTTTGTCACTAAAAAGTAAGGGGGCTGTCCCCTACACCGCGACGGCACTGCTGCCGCTCACTAATAGAAAATATTATATTCATACATGCTCATAAGGGGTAGGAGGGGTTGCGACCCACCTGAGGCTCCAACCGCCCTGAAACGACAACGCACCCTACTTTGGAGGCCGCACACATCCCTCTTCTCGCCGCGTACACCGTCACCCCTGCCGACCGCCTTCATTCCCCTGGGCGGCCCATGACTTCTGATCCGGCTACCCCAGGACTTGGTACATCGGTTCATGTATGCTTATATTTGCCTATAAGGCGCTTTATTTTTGTATTACAGATGCATTGAAAAATGTCATTGTTATTTTCATATTTGTCATATTTACTTGTAAAACTTGTGACAAGCCTACAGAAACCACGAAGACAGTTGGTTTTGGATGTGAACTAATTTCTAAGTGTCCTCAACGTCTAAAAACGCTTCATTTAACCTTAAATCATAAAAATGCTTAAGGTAAACTACACTACTTATCTCAAGCTTTGTTGGATATGTTAAATTGACATGGAGTATAAGGAATATGGACTTACAACATGTGCTCGAGAAAGGCGGTATTTAAGGAAAAATTCCTGTAGTAAAATACTTAATTTACAGGACTAGGTAAATATGCCTGCATACAGGAACCAGTGGAGAATAATTTTCTAAGTCAAATCTAAATAACAAATAAACTTTTTTATTGCACCTCAACTTTGTTATAAAATGTCAATTTCAGATAATCATACGCAATTAAACGCAATGTACAATTGTTTCTTCAAAATAACCGATGTATGGTTTATGGCATATTTTGTAATATATGAAAGACATAGAATATTGTAACGGGTGGTTTAGCGTTACTTTTGTGACTGGGTCACAGTGTGTTATCTAATATAGACCCTATCTGATTCATAATGCAAAAGCACTCTTCTCTCTGTACTCAAGAAAACTCAAGAATGCCTTTTGCATACTGCTTTGACGCTTGGCACAGGAACTCGGTGGAAACTCAAGTGCTGAAAAACCAATTTCTGCGGCTATGATTACTTTAAATTCGTCGTAATAAGCCGAGAAGAATGGATATTTGGCAGAAGGGTGATGACCTGCATTACGGTAAGAAAGATGCAAATACTTATTGCTGAGGAAGTAATGAGGCCCCTAAATATTTTATACAAAATGTTTCGCAGGTTTACTTGTAAAATCTTTCCACTTTAGATTCGCAGAATCTAACAAAGCGCGCTACGGACCGCTTACAGCAAAACATGGGCCTCACCTTTCCGGCCGATTAACAGTGAAAGATACGCCCGCCTTTCTACAAAGCAGAAAACGCACATTTCCCTACTGTGCTACTGGTTGAGTGACACATTGACACAAATCACCTGTTTCAATACAGGATTTGCAGCTATGGACGGCAGGATTTGATCCTTTTTACTTCTGTTTCCTGTGTAACTGCTTCCAAACTGCTCCTAATTCGCGTATAGTTGACATCCAACAATGAGACCACTTTGAAGACACATCCATGTGGCTTACACTTCACTTGAATACTTAAGTTTGCTCAGCAATGTAGTCGCTGGTTAAGACCCTGCAAAAACAAACTTTAATCCGCAAGCGCTAGCAGCTCGCCAATTAGTAGATTCCGTTTCATACTCAATTATCTTGGGAATCCGTTTCATTTGCAACTTCTCAAAATTATATCTGTAATTTACGTGGTCCTAGGGTTGTTTAGTACCACCGTAGATTAAACACAAACTACGACGATTTTCACACAAAATATTCCAATGAGATTTCCAAAGCTGCTTTATTAGCTTACTCCTAAAGCCTTAATTTGCAACACTTATAATTCAGATATTTTATTTCACGCACTACAACAATTTACAAATCTACATACATTAAACGCATAAGCAGCTGAACCGTACTCACATAGACTGCGCAGCTTCTGAAGCCAACTGAGGCCCTGATCTAAGTGCGCTACCACTTAAATGCCCGAGCTATAAGTTTTATTCCAAATTTTCTCCCGATTTATTTCTGTAACGGTTCCAAATTACGTATAAAGTTTTCCAAGTTTTACTCTGGTTCCACTCCCGTAAAATTCCCCTCTTTAACCTAAATTTATTTTGGTCGTTAGGGACTAAAATTTATAATTTTCCCCGACTTCTTAAGTATAAACAAATTTTAAAATTTTGTTCGAAAATCTAGCAGATACACTTACCCATATCCGCTAATGTAGGCCTGTTGCTTGTGGAACTCTACCTTACACTCAAACTCGATATATTTGCAACTTATGTTCTAGACTCACATAAAACTCTTTTAATTCGGTTACTCCCTTGGCAACTCCCTTAAAACTAGCTAAGTCTTAAAATTGCTCCCGCAAGCTATACAAAATTTTCAACATGCAATAGTACATATATTCCCGTATATAGAAAGTTTATCTAAACACACATAAACACAGATACTGCACACTTATATACATTGTTTCGATACACAACAAATTCATAAACACTAATATATGTTCACACTTTTAGTATAGATACACATACATAAATCTACAACACCTACAACCAACGACCATAACACATATTATACAATAACAGCATGACACAAATGGAAAACAACAAACATTTATACAACATCCGGTGACGCAAGGTACCTTTAGTAAATTGCAGCTATTAGTTGCAAGCGGGTTGAAGTTCAAGTTAAAGCCCTTTAGGGTATAGAGTAGACAGGTACGCACTGCTATATCACGCCAGATATCACCTCTGCCTGGTGTCGCCCGAAAGTTACAAATAAAGAAGGGAACAAATTTACTCATGCGAAGTGAATTTAAGCGCTTCGGCCGGGCCTGGCTGGGGTTCAAGACTTAATACATCCCCCGGCGTAACATGACGGAATTTGTTGGCAATGCAATACATGGTTACATATCTAGGCTGCTTTGGAACTAGGATTGTCACTACAGTAACCGAATCACATGGTCACTACCATGACATTGTCACCGTTTGACCTAGTCACGAAATCGTCATCTGGTTCTATCTCTGGTTTATACATGTGGTTAGTGCGTTTATGCATTTATAATTTATGGTTCGAAATGTTGAATGTCGGCGATCTCTGTGGAAAATTGCAGCGATCGGCGAATTTTAGAGCAAATGCTACATGCCGGTATTTATTGTTAAACGCAGAGTTGAAAGGTTGGCAATAAAGTATACATCTTTGAAAGAAATTTGAAAGGTTGGTTTTGTTACAAGGTAGGTAGCAGGAACAAAAGCTGACTGTCAGAGCTGAACTGGAAATATGCGAGAAACGTTTTCCCAAGATTCATAGCTGTTGCCAAATTAAAGGGATCATTACTCCAAATATATGATTACCGATGTAAGCACCGGACGCGAAATTTATAAAAACATATCATTCAGATAACTTCCTGGTAAGTTTCGCGATTTTTCAGGTGTATTGGAACTAAGCAAAGTACTATAGTTGAAATTTTCGATGTTATTTTTACTGTGCATTCCTAATAAACATAGCATATAATAGAAATAATTTTTGATTTATATTTACATAGGTTTACAAATTAAGTTTTATTTCCTCATATTCGGTCATGCAGCTGATCCCCAAATGCGAGGGTCTTACAAATCCACACCGTTTCTCGACGAATTCCGAAACATCTCAAACGCAATCATGCTGATATAGTATTCAGTGAAGTAATTATTGACAGTCCATTCTATGGCCCAATGCTCTTGTGTCAATGTCAATTATGTAACCCGATTAACGCCGAATTATGGGATACAATCATGGCAGTCTCAATGTCACCAGTACGTTTCCTTACGTAAAGTGTTCACAACTAGACCGGACGGTTAAATGGGATTGTTGGTATTTGCGTTATTGTTAATTAATGAATAAGAAAGTACAACGCAAGATTAATAGTTAGATACACCGCAGATAATAGCTGATAAACTTGTTAAATGCACAATCATTCACAGTTATACCTCAGCTCAAATCAGACTGTTCCCTGCAAAGATAATAATGATAAGCGCAACAATTTAAAATTCCGGCTGGGAAATGTTTTCTATTTTATTCAGAAAATATCTGAAATCAAGATTATGTTGATAGGCGTGCATTGAAGTCTTCAGCCAAATCGATTCAAATATATATTACAAAGCCATAAATGGTAATAGCAAAATACACATGAATTTTGTACCAAAATAAGGCCAATTAATAATATATTTTTAATTTAATTCGTAGTTCCGACGATATTGGGGAAATATTTGTGACATAATAAAGAGGATTAATGCACAGGCTATCAATGTGTAGACCAAATTCCGACAGTAAGTCGCAACATTTAGCAAAACCCGCAATATCACGTAATTTTGACACAAATTAGGTTGTTTTGCTCTATTATTCGTTTTTCACCGGGTTATTGGGTAGATATCATGTCTACAATTAAACATTTTATTACATCGGTTTAGTAGTTACCTTGTTATTCATGAAAGCAACGAAATTCGGCGGGATTTTGATTTTTAATCCCTGCTCTTAAAAACCACATATACAGTACTTTTAGTAAAGTCGATGCGTTAACTATACTGTACCGATGATAAAACACATTCGTAAAAAATTATAATATTCGACTTTCGTTTCTAAGCTATAGCCATTAATATAAATTTGAATTACGGCAGTAACCACGGAACAGTATAATCTACACTCAAAATAGTAAAATTTTAAAGAAATTTCTTTGAATTTTGCACCACCAGATATCCTTTTATAATTCGAAGAATTATTCCTTGAAATTTCAAAGATATGTAATTTTTTAAAAGATAATTTTTTGAAATTTCAATGAATGTTTTTTTTGAATTTTAAAGGAATATCTGGTGGTGCAAAATTCGAAAAAATTTCTATTGAATTTTACAGAAACCTTTTTCAGTGTATGTTATTACGGCAAAATAATTAAATTTAGTGATGAACAACAATTTTGCTCGAACCAACGTTTTCTCGTGGAACCGTAAGTTTCTTGAAAAAATTACTGATCTCATGCAGTGATCAATATATACTCTAATGCAAAAATCAGCATATGTTCACGGAATATAGCGTCTGAAAATTTTGCCGTCCAAAAAATGAATGGCTGTAATTACTTACAGAGCAACCCCAACGACGATAACATTTGATTGATTCTCTTATTTTGTCGTATTGAGGACATTTAATATTTAGAAAGAGTAAAGATTACAGAGGTAGACTACGCAGTGTCTTTAAAGTGATACCCACATATTTTGTATGACAAATTCAGGACATGCCATGTGCCAGTTATATACTTAAAAGAATTTATTCCACTAAATAGCTGAAGCTCGTCTGCTGAAAGTAATATTTAACCTTATTTGTTTAGCGAAACAAAACTAAACGAATAAAATAAACTATTATAGCTCAACAGACAAACGGATGTATTATCATTAAGCAGAGAAGCAAACTAATGTACGAGCAACTATAATACTTGAAGCATTACGTCGTTTAGTAGCATAAAACAGGGAATAATTTGGTTTAAAAAGTGGTATCCAGTTTTCGTTCTTCGACACACACGATAAAGTTTAATAAAGTTTAGTGTCGTCTAATTTCGAACAAAACAATGATATCTCGACCCGACTCTACTACGACGGAGAGTCGTAGCTCAGGCATGTTGGGGTCTGACTTGTCATAAGCAATTTAAAAACTATTCAAACAAATCTATAAAAAGGGACTTTTAGACACTAAATGTTTTTAAAATACTTGCAATATGTTTGCGATATTTATCAAGACTACATTTGCGTAATCTTAGTATATATTATAAATATATAATTATTATATATTATTATATATTATAAATATATTGTGCGTAATAATTAATAATACCCAGAGTGCATTAGGGAAGAGTATGACACTTCTCTGCACTCACATGTTAGCCCGTGTTTGATGACGCGGGCGTTTTCGGCCTTACCCCCCAAGTTTCTGGGGGGTAGCTTGGACCCTCCCAGTTTTTTTGGGGAGGGGTCGGTCGGATCATCTCAATTTCTATGGGGTCGGTTAATAAGCAGCTGCCTATAAACCGACTTCCCAGAAATTAGGGAAGTACGACCGACCCCCCCCAAAAAAACTGGATGGGAGGGGGTCCGAGCTACCCCCCAAAAACTGGGGGGTTTGGGGCATTTCGACCGCCCCAGAAACTGGGGAAGTAAGGCCGAAAACGCCCGCGTTATCAAACACTGGCTAACATATGACTGTAGGGAAGTGTCATACTATTCCCTAATGCACTCTTGATAATACCAATAGTCCATAATGAAGAAATTTGTACAAGAGATACTGTCGGTCATACTTTAGGAGGGACAGAATATTGGTTACCCAAAAAGTTGTCCTGTGTGCATGAACAATCGGAAAGCCAAATAATCAATCAGTTTAGAACAGGACTGGCAGACACCGATAGGTCCCAATACTATTCTAAAATAAAAGAAAAACAAGAAAAAAGTCCAGAAAACGAATCTTCATTCATAGGTATGTAACAAATTACCATTATAATAGTCGTTACAAGATTACAATAGTGCAGAAACTAGCAGAAACTAGTTTGGAGCGCCAGAATCACAAACTTCAGCTTGGACATAACCATAAGTAGCAAAAGACACAACTTGGTGACCATATCTTTGGGGCAAAATATCATAATAAGTTATCCCCTTTTTACTGTAAAGCTGTGGATTTGGTACAACCATTGCGATTTTTCTCGAATTCAGTGCACTAAAGGCATAACGGTAGTGAGAAATTCCTATATTGCTGCTTGAAAACAATATAATTTTTAATTTTTGAACTGGTTAACAGCAGCAGTTCAGAATATGTCAAATAATCGTCTCTAAAACACTGAAAACCTTAAAGGTATCCTATTTTCCACATAGTAAATATCATTATTATAAAATAAGTTTTTATAAGATTAAGATCAATTTAATTATAATCTGATGCAACTTAAAATCGAGTCCAAAATTGAGCCAAATCCAACCCTTCAACTACGACTTGAAAGACTATGTGATTTATAAATTCTGCCAAAGTATTTATAACGATTGTAAATAACATTAAGATGGGCTAATATTTCAGTGTGATAATGATGATCTGCAATCAAATAAGACTTTCATTCGCGTAATGGGCACTATCATCGGTATAGTTATAAAGCTTAATGAATTTAAATATATTGAATTATTTTTTGTTTTATTTATTATTTAAGTTTTATTACATATTTTGCTTAACAGGAATGTCGATTAGAGCTATTTTAGCTTTCGGAGCTGTAAAACTATCTCATAACAGCGCATTGTGAATACAATGAGGCATTAACAAATTTCACAGTTTTATATATTGATGCAACGTTCACATTATAAATTGTATACGA
>JASANE010029240.1:0-51921 GCA_030248225.1 Trileptium ribeirensis | reverse complement strand
GTCGTAGCTCCCGGATTACCATAATTCATGATTCGCGTCAGAACGAAAACTTCTTATCGTATTCATTTTTATATACCTAATTTACGTCGAACGTTATTTTACAATCTATCAATAAAGACTGTAAAGCTAATATGTTAATAAGAAAGAATATATCAATTATATGCTGCAGCATCTGTTGCTTATGCAGAAATGCTAAGATCCATAGATCCATATTAGTACAGCAATGCTGCTGTTGAAAATTAGCTTCCTTGGCATTCCTACCCAGCAGCTTTACTTATTCTGAACCCCAATAAAAGTATTTTTAGTAACAGCATCAAACGACTGATTGAGATTACAAAATAAGTTACACAATATCTTGTTGGTAAGATACGTTATTTTGCGGCGGCGTTATTGTCCAGGCGCAATTAGCTTCTCTCTTGATTACTAGTTGTCATTATTACTGGCCTATCGGCTGCCACCGTTACTTAGATTCGTTTCCATTACGATGCATACAGTTAAACAAAGTTTACCGCATAGTATTTTAGCTCGGTATTTTCCAGCACTAAATGTTATCGTGAAAAAACGCGATCCTGTCAACTTTTGGGCAGGTTCAACTCGGATTTTCACTCCCCAGGAGACTAAATTCCACTGGTTGATGAAAACCACTTTACTCATTACTCCACCTCCCGACGGAGGAAATGTATTCTTCCACCGGTGTGACTCCAGATTCTTTTCCCACCATTCTCGTGATACTTTGTATTATTTCGGCTATATTACTCTAATTAATATACAAACTAAAACTCCACTATTCAAATATTTCTACCAATAACAAACTCGTCCACAATTGTAACCCTCTTCGCAAGGGAGAAATTCCCTCCAGGGGACATGGGATCTACAATTCATATTTTTTGTGAATATGACCCAAATTCCGTATTAAACCATTCATTTACTCAAGTTGATATATTACTTCCGAAATATATTTACGATTAACAATTTTATAAGTCCCCTGTTTCTAAACAAGACATCCCTCCATTATATTCATTTTTCAAAAGGGGTGTAATATATCTTACTCCGGGTAGGTTAATACTATCTCAGGCAAACACCTAATTTTACTCTTCTTTAGATACTACTTCTGAAAATTAACTAGGACCCAATCTCAACAAAGGTCAATGTTTTCAAATTCCCGATATCGACTTTATACACATATACGAATTCTCTTAACTCCTGTTTAAACCCTATGTTGCTACCAGACTATATTATACATTTTTTCCGGGTAGAAGACCCAGATTTTATTATCAAAATCACAACACACTAAAAAGTACAATAACAACGAACATATCCCTTCGTAGTATATAGTACATTACGTAATAATAGCAGCCATACTGGCTAGCTACCTCCACACCGCAGAAGAAGGACGAAATTTATTAATTAATAATCTAAAATTCTTTACTAATTATAATTATAAAAATTTTCAGAGTTTTACGAATTTTAGGGTTGGTAAAGGGACTTTTTAGGAGTATTCCGTAGGAATTAAGTAGATTTCCAGATAAGAATAAGGTGGGTAAAACCCCGTTTTAGATAATTTAATAAATTTGAGAAACTATAAAAGATAACGATAAAATTTAGGCATTTTAAAAATGATTTGAAAAAGGAAAAGTAAATTTTGAATAACAGAAATATGTTGTGAAATGATAATAAAATCTGGGTCTTTCTACCCGGAAAAATGTAGATAATATAGTCTGGTAGCAACATAGGGTTTAAACAGAGTTAAAGAGAATTTAGTATATGTGTATAAAGTCGTATATCAAAGTGAAAATATTTGACCTTTGTTTAGAATTGGGTCCTGAGTTAATTTTAGGAAATAGGATATCTAAAGAAGAGTAAAAATTAGGTGATTTGCCCGGGTGGGGATAGGTATCACCGTACCGGGAGATAAAATATATTACACCCCTTTGGGAGAATGAATATAGTGGAGGACAAATGTTCTTGTTTTAAGTAGAAATCAGGGGACTTGATAAAATTGTTAATCGTAAATCATATTTCGGGAAGTAATATATCGACTTTGAGGAGTAAATGAATGGTTTAATACGGAATTTGGGTAAGTATCACCTCCCCGGAGATGATATAAGATCCATGTCCCCTGGGAGAAAAGTTATTCCTTGGGAGGCAAATTGTGGACGAGTTTGTTATTGGTAGAAATATTTGAATAGTGGAGTTTTAGTTTGTATATTAGGGATCGGGGAGTAATATAGCCGAAATAAGGAAAAAGAAAAGGGTTTATACGAGAAATGGTGGGAAACCCCCTGGCGGAAAAGAATATAGGAGTCACACCGGTGGAAGAATACATTTCCTCCGTCGGGAGGGTGGAGTAATGGTGATGGTTTCAGAATAAAATCAAGACCAGTGGAATTTAGTCTCCTGGGAGTGAAAATACAAGATTGGAACCTGCCCGAAAAGTCGCAGGATTTATCAACATTTCCACGATAAGCATTCGTGCTCTGAAATCCGAGCTAAAATACTATGTCAGCCAAATGCACACAAACCATTTAAACTCATGCAAATACATTTAAACGCACACAAAGACATTTAAACGCACGCAAACGAATTAAACGCACGCAAACGCATTTAAACGTACGCAAACGCATTTAAACGCACAAGCATTCAAATTCACGCAAACACGTTTAAACACACACGCACGCAAATGCATTTAAACGCACGCAAACGCATTTAAACGCACGAGCACGCAAGCGTGTTTAAATGCACAGGCATTCAAATGCACGCAAACGCATTACGCACGGAAACGCATTTAAACACACACGCACGCAGACGCATTTAAACGCATGCAAATGTATTTAAACGCACACAAACGCACAAGCATTCAAATGCATACAAACACGCTTAAACGCACACGCACGCAAACGCATTTAAACGCACACGCACGCAAACGCTTTTAAACGCATGCAAACGCGTTTAAACGCACACGCACGCAAACGCTTTTAAACGCATGCAAACGCGTTTAAACGCACACGCACGCAAACGCATTTAAACGCATGCAAATACATTTAAACGCACACAAAGACATTTAAACGCACGCAAACGAATTAAACGCACGCAAACGCATTTAAACGTACGCAAACGCATTTAAACGTACGCAAACGCATTTAAACGTACGCAAACGCAATTAAACGGACACAAACACATTTACACGTATGCAAACGCATTTAAAGGCATGCAAACACGTTTAAACGTATTTGCGTGTGTCCGCGTGCGCTTTTTGTGCAGTTAATTCTGTCGGTAGGTATTATATAATTATATGTTGTATATTCTAACTACATAAAGTAGAAAATACAATCATATTATATGTTAAAAATTATCTCCGGCGCACCATCTTAGCTGAATATAAGGAGTGCCCAGCTATAGTGCTAAGTGCCCAAGTTTTGTTGCACAAACAATTCCAACGGGGTAACTTTTGCTCAGCGGTATGGAAGCGCGTGCGACCCTCAAGGGCGGCCCATATTCCGCCGACATTCCCTGAATTTACCCTCTGACGAACGGATACTCTTTCACCCCAAAGTACCATTTACCCCACTCTCAAGGGCGTCGAAGGCGGGCTGAAAATTTTGGCAAATTAGGCAAATTTGGAAAGAAATTGGCAAAAATCAGCACCAATAGCTAAAATTATTTAGCCTTTAAATAATAATACATGAACGCTGGCAAACTGTTAAAAGTATGAAAGTCCAACCGCTTGAAAACTGTGGGTCCATTCTGGTTTAGACCCTTCGTGAGTGAAATCTCGGGTTCCAAACTTGCCGTGCGGCCCCCACGTGGCGCAATACTGATAATTATGCAACATATATTAATATTTTTATTAGGCTGATTTCACTGTTTTTTGAATTCTGCCTAAAGATTTCCCAAAATTTTCGTGGCTGGGTGCTTGATCTCTATGTGGGGTTAAATAATACGGCTTAGGGGCCCTGACCTTTAGAATGGGTCACATACAATGACTATATGTAAAAATATGGTATATATAGCGGGCAAATTATTATTAACATGAAGTTTCGAAACAAGACGCAAGATCGATAAGGTCTTCTGCAGATCTTTGGCGGTCTGCAGGTAATAAATGCCGACATTACGCGATGGTTTCGGACAATTTTGTTAAATATTGAATGTTTAATACTCTGACCCTTAAACCCAATCAGTGTCCCATAAATACCTGAAATTAAGCGATTCTAGAGACGAAACAGTTTTCACCTCGTAAAAACCTTTAAATTGTTCTATTAACAAAACATGAAATAGATAAAAACAGATGGGACATCCGACGGTATCGATTTTACCCTGATATTGGCATAGCAAGCATAGCGTCATCATTGAAGTTTTCTGTCACTTAAATCCAGCTCGTTCCAAATTTTCACGTCTCTACGGGATATCTATTAGTCTTGATGGGAACATAGCAATCAGGTAACTGTTCAGTATTAGTAGATAGATGGAGATGCTTCTGTGAAATATATAACTGTGACAGCCTTTGTTTTACATAATATATTTACAGGCCGACCCATAAACGTGCGATTTGGTTTGGTTGTCGAAAGTTTGGCGCATGTTCGAACAACAGAAATGGTAAGTGATTTAAGCCGCCTGTGAAGACAATTAGCGGTATAACTTGCACAATCGCAAGTGGAGGGATCAGCAAAAAGGGGACGCTCGTTTACAGTTGTTTCGTTCATTTTTACGTTTGTCAGTGAAAAGAAGTGGGCAACCCTCCTAAGATGCCCCATGTCTGTATAAATTCCTTATGTTATCGTCGTTAGGTTTTGAAGCCTTGATGTGGACACGATCAGCCCAGCGTATTTGTGACCAACCTATAAAAGCCGTTGGGGTGGACGGCTCTACTCACTTTTGAGATGATGTCGTCTCCAATGTACCGGAAGCGCCCCCCTTTTGAGTGGCATACTGCGACCTTGTACGAAAACAATGTGAATATTTATTGTCCCACACATTCGACGGATTTCGAGTTGCCAAATCTGGAACCTGGACCAAATCACGCAGCTTAATTTGACCACACATTTAATATCAGGCTGCGTAGGACTAGATAGAGATGATTTGAGTATTTACATTTCAAAATACACTATTTGTTGCTTTTCAAAATATAATAGCATTTGCTAGAACAGTTTATAGTAGTATCTGGTTAGGCACTTCTATCGTCGACCGCCCCAGTAAGATAAGAAGAGGAATGCGTACAACTGAACCCATTGCATAAAGAGCTTCTGATGTACACCTAGATGAACGTGAAACACAAACTATGCCGTTATCGATAACTTAACCGCTTCGAGGTCTCAGTGGATATGGTCGCAAGGACGGAGAATAGAGGTCCTCCAGGGGTGCTGATAAATCTTGACGACCTTCCTGCTTAGAGACTTCCTTCGACATTTTTGCCAATTTTCCTCAATTTTTTGCCAATTTTCAAACGCCAACTCTGTGATAAAACTGGACGCGCAATGTACGCTGTGACAAATGTGTCAATTGAGGAACTAAGTGGAATATTATATACAAAGCGCAATTAATATATCTGTGTGTGTTATCTATGTTAAACGTTATACATGTTAAAAGGGTCGTCGCCAGAAAGTGTTCCCATATCAAGGAAACCAAATCATAACCCGCAGCACAGATATTTCTGACATTATTGTTATTTGTAGTCTTACGACATCGACGTATATCTGAAGGTGTCATGGCGAGACGCTCGGCTAAATCATAGTTTCTCGCAACCGTTTATCCTGGGCGATCTCAACGATATTGGTCAAATTTGGAAACCCGATGTCTATTTTGCGAACGCCCTCAAATCTACATATCATATGGTTACTGAACCAAATATGGCATTGATGATTTTCGGAGACGGAACAGTTGTATATAGCTCAAGGTAAGCGGAGCGGGCGGATCGTGCCAGACGGGTAACGAAATTATTTAGTGGTCTCTTTTAGGTTTAAAGTTTATAGATGTTCAAGCACCAGGAGGTCTAAGAGAGAGTCGACCCTTGCCTTGTTTGGAGGTGTAAGTCAGTCTATGGGAAGGAGAAAGACTGGTCACCTTACAGGCGGGTGGGCGCTTAACGACGAAAGAGTAGGTAGTTGTGATGTTTCAGAGATTAACTCCGTAAGAGCATGCATGTTTACGGTTTTGTAATAGGTGTATCATTTGTAAACCTCGAAAAATGGTTTGAAAAGTTAGTTTTTAAGTAAGTATCGCATTGGGTTGTAATATGTGATTCCACTTTAGGTGCGTATACCAAAGTTGTTCTTTTCCCAAAATCATGAAATGCATCATTCGCATATACTACATTTCTGCAATCGGTCTTAGCATTTTAGTGAACGCGAACAAGGGCTTTGCGATGTACGACTGGAATTTGCTAACGCGCACATTTGTTCATTTCACACGCTTGTCCGCGTTTGCAAATGCATGACATGCCGAACCGTACATCTATGTTCGCAGTGTGTGCGTGCATTATACAATTATCAGCAGCGTTTTTCCGTGTACGCGGACAGAAAAATGCGACTCTAAATCGCAAAATAGCATAGTTTGCTACATGTTGCTATATCATAAATCTTTGTTCTCGTCCACTCATAGCTTTCTTGAACTGACTTGACAAAAGAACAACCCAAGTGTACGCACGTAAACTGGACTCACGCATAAATAACTACAGTTTGTATTATGCTGTATTGTTAATTAATTTAATGCAGGATATATAAAACAAAGTACAATTTAGACGCACTTTAGAATAACAAAATCTAGTGCCGTTCAAGTCGGCTTTGCTAAAGAATGTGAAACTCTTCAGCTTTTCAAAATTACTGGCTTCGGGATTATGTTCGCCCTTACCCCCTCCCTCTTTCCACGTTTATGAGTTACTATTGTTATCATAAACATGGTCCATCCATAATGTTCTTAACCATTGTCTTGAGCTCCACCGGATTGTTGGATGGCCACAGAAGGCCTCATCAACACTGAGGTTTTTCGGGTCAGATGGATTGACTCCCAGCCTTTAGTATTTAAAGACATAGAAAAGTTTTAAATACGTTTACTTTACAAGCTAAAATTTATAAATATTGTATATTATATATTTATATAATAATACAAATATTAATATAAATTATATTATTTATAATTATAATGTTTAGAAAAGCTGTAAAGTTTATGTAGGGAGTTTCTTGATTTGTGACAAGGGGTAAAATTTTGTTTACTAACAAACAGCTAAATCCAGTGTTATGCTAATTTAAACTTCAAAAACTGGTGAAATGAACACCACTGTCCCGAGGGTGAAGCCTATCGTCTTCTCCGTTCGTATTTAACTTTGCTACCTTATGATGGACTATATGGAAATTAAAATTTCAACTTAGGTTGTAACAAAATTGAGACGCGGCTTTTTAAAAACGAAATTTGGATTAATATGAAATAATTTATCTCGAGTACTGGGAGTTGAGGCGATGTGTTTTTGCATACGGATGATAAAGATTGAAACGCTCTCAAACAGTCGTTGGAACAAATAATTCGAATCCATTTCCGCTTCTTTTATCTGTCTAAATTTGGGTTGTACTGTTTGATATTCGTTTTTACAATCCTTGGTATAACCAAGCAAATGCTGTGCGGGTCTTCATTTTTCATCCTAAACCTCCTGCCATTAAACGGGTATAAAATTTTTTCTATCTGTACCACTGTCATTATTATTTTTAGCTGATTATAAATATTTAGAGTAACGATGACGGCATCTTGTCAACAAAATTTGCGCAAATATCCCATGGATACACATGAATGTTCGCTCATAATACTGAGTTGTAAGCTATTATGACATTGCTATTGAAATTAAAAACTAACATAGCAGAACTGCATGCATGCTATCTCGTTCGCTATATATATGCCAAAGTCTAATTTATCGAGCTACCAGATGCACTAAAATTGATTGATTACAAGTCATTTATACTAAGCGAGATTTTTTAACTGTTTCTATAACATCAAGCTTTCTACTGTAATAAAGAATGGCTTGGTGTCTGTAGAATGAATAAATGGTTGGTTTTCAGGTATTTCCAAACAGTTTAGGAAAGGTAGATTTGTGGGAATCTTTTTAGGAAAGGTAGATTTGTGGGAATCTTTTTAGGAAAGGTAGATTTGTGGGAATCTTTTTAGGAAAAGTAGATTTGTGGGAATCTTGTTGGTCAAAAGAGCATCAGGAAAGAAGCTAGAAATTTGCTAAATTTGAGAAATCTGTCCTTTATGATTTAACAAATTAGTTTGTAATGTTTTATTGCATATGACGTAGATGTTTTGACATAATGAATATGAATAAAATTAATCTTTATATTGGATTTTTACAAGCTGTAGAATTTAAAAGAATAATTTTGAAGGGAATCATAGGTATTACTTCTGATTTGGGTATGATTGGGGTTACGACGTGCCCACAACTCAATTGGCTGATCAGTGCGTTTTTTCATTCTTGTGCGAAAATGAGAGCCTAATGCCGAAAGCACCCATGACAGCAAGCACGGATCAACATTAAGGCGCAGAGAAGTGTCACGCAATTCGCTTATACACTGCACTCAGTAAAGACCCATTGCAATTACAGTTTGGTATCATGCGTCACCAATGATGTAGTCAGACAATGATGATGTATCTCAGTTGATCGTAGTGGCATAAATTACGGATATTACCGGGGTACTGTTCTCAAAGTTATTTTCTTGTTTGCATCACTCTGTAAATACACCCTTTCGTATGCGAACCACAATTTTTTAAATTTGGAGCGGAGGAAAATTTTATGTTTTCAATGTTCAATGAGTGTACACATTTATAATCTATTTCATTATCATCTTGTCTGATGTGTTAAGAAAATTTGACAGACGAAAACTTAAAATTGTTATATATAAATTATCAAAAGCTGAAATCTTTAGTGCAGCTTAATGACTTTAGTCTCAAAATGCAGCATTTTTTATAAAACGGAACATCATTTAGTAAACTGAATGGTTACGTTTAATGTAAAACATTCGGAATTCCAGTGTTTAATATTTAAGTATAGTTTTAAGTGAACGATGTTATAACTGAAACAATGAAAGTTTTAATGCAAACCAATGCCTGACCCAAATTGTGTTAGCAGAATTAAATCAATTTTTATGATAACACATTCAGATCGCTACCCAACAAGTCTCATGCAAGTCAGATGGTTTGCCAATTATTCGATTGAAATCAACAACAATATTCAAATGCCTGAGTTAAGCTTGGTCAGGGTAGAGACCGGCTATTGTGACGGGATTTATCGCTATGCCCAAGCCGAGGACTTCGATATTGTCGGTACGACTTCAAACCTGTTTTGTACATAAAAAGCTTTTCTCTTTGTCGTAATTGTTAAAGCTTGCGATTAGACGTCAAAATTTTTGATCAAATTTTGAGCTCAAATTTTGACGTGTGACCGCATTTTAAGTTTTATCAAACACTAGCTATATTATGAAATAGTTGAAACCAATGCATGGTAAGTAATTTTACAGTTGTAGCCTGGCTTGCTGTACATTCAGAGATTTGTGAACACGGTTGTGACGACATAAAACGAGTGAAATAGCACTGGTTTGAACGAGTAAAAACAATACGACCAAGTATTTCACGGCTGGCCGTGATACAACGCTAACGTGTGAGACATAGTTGTAGCACAGTTTTACATTTGTATAAAATATTTTACAAGTAATAGTTATAGCACAGACATCGTGCGTAAATGATTTGTACGCACGGTTGTGACGAGTTCAGA
Source organism: Trileptium ribeirensis (assembly GCA_030248225.1). NCBI lineage: Eukaryota > Metazoa > Nematoda > Enoplea > Enoplida > Thoracostomopsidae > Trileptium > Trileptium ribeirensis. Next base: position 42,173 of record JASANE010029240.1, on the reverse strand, counting down.
CGAGCGCGTTGGCACGAGTTTGAGCGAGTTAAATAACACAACCGTGCGCACAAATCTCTTAACGCACGCCTAGCTGTGCTACATCTGATTTGTAATACAGCTAATTTAGCTAAACGTGCTTCAACACATTTCGATGGACGGCTTTAACTATATAAGCTGTGTTACAACTATAACTATATCAGTTAGCATTGCATACCAAGTACTGAATTGGTTGGATAATTATTTAAAGCAAACTATAAAAACGGCAACGCGAGCAGTGCAGATACTCGAGAAAAACCTTATTCTGAAGACTAATAAGGTAAATTGAATTAATTTGCTCAGTTATAAGGTGAATTAATTGTAAATATGATAAATGGCTGCTTAGTTTTTGGACAAAGCGTGATCCATGGGCATCCGCATGCTTGGATTAAAAAACAGACCAGAATAACTATGTTGGTAGTAAAAAATCCTAAAATCGGTGTTTCGCTGCTAATCTAATAGGCTAGTTTAAAAGAATGTTTTAAAACAGTACTAAGGAAGTCTGCGGAGCAACGGACACTGAATTGCTGAGACCTGAATTACCTATCAGACACGAAACTTTCATGCCGTTCCCGATATTCTAAGCCTAAGCCTTAGCGGTTAGGCCAGGTCCGAGTTTAAGGCGGGATATCAGGTGCTTGGGAGCTCCTGCCAGCGGAATTAACCGGTCGGTAGGGGGAAGTCAACGCGGATAAATTTTGGCAATTTTTGGAACCCAAAATTGGTCAAAATATTCCACCGATTTTTGTCAATTTATCCGCCAATATTTTGTCAAGTTTTCCTCGCTTTCAAATTTCCTAAATTTTTGTTCGGTTACCTCAATTTTTTATATTTTTGCAAAAAGTTTCCACGCGTCCTTGTCTTCCAGGCGGAATCTGCGGGGCGCTTAGTGTGGTGGTCAAAGCTTCAGGAGGAGCATCGGAAACCTCTCCCCTATAAGCCACTATACTTTAATATAAGCTTCAGTCCGTACATATGACATATATACATTTAATGTAAGCCTAACTCGGGAGCGGGGAGTGGGCTTCCGCTCCTTGAACCCGCCGCACTGCAAACTGCTCTATGTCGAACTTTATCATATAACCCTCTTCAGAGATTACTTGGGTGAAGCTAGTTTGGCTAGTTGGGATTTGCTCTAAAAACACAGACATAATTTTTGCAGCCACATTTAGCTGCCTCAAGGCGACGTTCTATTTTCGTCGACACGTTGGCTATCACATAGTACAAACGTATATTCCGACAATGCTAATCGTGGTTATTAGCTGGGTTTCGTTTTACATCGATCCCAACGCAATCCCGGCTCGGATTTCACTTAGTTTTACCACGCTGCTCACATTGTCGACAATGGCTGCCGGCGTTCGAGTGGCACTACCACCGGTTGCTTATGCCAAAGCTATTGGTAAGTTACAACGGTAAGTCGTTTGTAACCGGAGTTTTCGTGTCGTAGCTAGGGACGTAGCCAGATTTCGAAAAGACGGTCTAACCACACCGACGTCTGTGAAATGATGTGATCTAAGGAGAGGTCCAACAAAATTTTTCATTTCATACATTGACTAGCATCGAAAATTACCTATAACTAATCTTACCTCAGACAATTTTAGCAAAATCCATCCTAATATGTATATTTATTTGTGTGTATATATAAATTGGGCGGGCGACTTTTTGATGTAAGTTCCTAAGCTTCAGATGTCAATACGTTTGATGTAATTCTACTTTTCTTTCTACGAAATGGCAAAAATGAAAAAAACAATGACCTCCGAAAAGTTATCTTTAGACAGAAAAACACCTCCGAAATCCCAACTGTTAAGGATAGCCTGACTGAAACACATTCTTCCTGTCTTATACGAGTAGTAATATATAAGCTAAAAAGTAACTAACACTTCTGATCCAAGCAATATCGCAAGAAAAAGGAATCAGGGCTGAAACCGCTTATTTTTCTGGTGAGATATTTTACGATTCAATTTCAAGAACCTGGTTAAATCTGCTTAAGGTAAGTCGTTTAACTGTTTATAGTTGGAGACTCATGTTTTCTTAGACTAACAAAAATATGGTTTTGTATACAACAACTATGAAGCAAACTCATCCTAAAAATCCTTTGAATATACATTATAAAACCGGCACTGATCGGTGCGAACAACAGTTAACGCCCCAAAACACTCAGAATTTATGTGACATCTGGACATGATGAATTATTAAGAAATTCGTGGAATACACATTATGGGCTTGGACAGGAACGTTTACCATCAGATATCAGTCGTACTGACTATGACTGGTCATAGTAATACAACTATTGCCTCGTCAATTTATCAATCATTATTTGAATCAGCCAATATGAGAGACTTGCTTTATTTAGTTTAAGTCGTGGGCAATAGGGAGATGAAATCATGCCCATGAAGTGGTTCTGAAGCCCAAGTTTATGACGTGGGCCAAAGCTCGAAATACTTTTACCTCCAAATAGAAATCCCTAGCTTGCCCTTCTCTGCAAACTGACAATCTTGTTTTGGTGTCTACTATCCTTGATACCATCAGAGATTATGATATGGCTATTGGTTTAAGACATTTGGATGGGCGTGTGCATGGCATTCGTATTTGGTGCCCTGCTCGAGTTCGCCCTGGTCAATTCATTTATGCGGCGGTCACAAAAAATGCACGATGCCATCCAGAAGAAATATGTGACAAGTCGACTAGCCGGAGATATCGACGGCGCTGGGGGCATGCTTGGACAACGGAATGATTCAAACAGTCGAAGCGATAAAGCAGCAAATAATCCTGTTTCTGAACATTCCTCAAAAATCGCTGACGACACTACAACGTTTGCTCTACTGCCAACCGCGATGATAAATCAGCTTCAGTTGCGAGATATTTTCCTTGTTAGTTTTTTTATTTTCCAATTTTCATTAAGGGAACCTGAAAATTGATGGCTAAAATTCCCATTGACCCTCGTTGTAGGTTCTTGCTTGCTGAGCAATAACCTATTTTATATTATATGTTATCTTTCAATATAGGGACAGTCCTGCTCCATTGAAAATAAGGATAAAAATTGTACCCCTCAAAACAGTCACACGCCCCAATGACGTATATTTGTACCCAAATCGAAAAACATTCGTAGGGTTTTTATAAATTCGAATCTAAACTGTGACTTATATCTTGGGGATATGTATTAAATTAAATTAAATTTAAGATAGCCATCAACAATAACTCTCGTCGATCTCTTATGATATAGTGAGTGCAGTAGTAAATCCTACATTTTCGGACACTCGCTGTTGCAGCTCAAAGGGTTTTACATCCGAAGCTAACTCCATCATAGTGAGTCTAACCATTAAGGATTAGTCTGATTGCAACGCTCTCTGCCAGCCTTATACAAGTTGTAAAAGAAAATAAATAACGCAAATACTGTAAACAATGCCGGAAGATAAACGAGTTAGGATCAGTAAATAGGGGCAAACATTTTAAATTAATGATATGCACAGTTTATGAAGACTCCTTGAGAAAAGTATGACACTTGTCGCAATAACTATATAAACCGGTAAAGCATGACGTGATCCATTTGGACATTACGTTCCCACAATTTTGAGGGTGGTCGTGTATGCGCGGCATTGTGACTAACTTCGATCAAGAGGTTCTGAGAGCTTCATCAGAAGAGTATGACACTTCTACCGAACACTATATAAACCCTTCGAGCATGGCACGATAAATTTCGACCTTAGTCCCTCTCAATTTTGAGGGGGTTGTCATCTTCGCTTTTGAAAGAAGTCGTGATACCATGGCGCAAAATTTGTTTCGCCCACCCCCTACAGTTTTAATTTGTTTAAAAACATTTTTCCTTTAACCAAACAGATTTGGGGGAGGGGTTGAGATAAATTTTTTTAGCCTTCCTCACCCTTTCAAAACTGTTGGGGGACCGGAACAAATTTTGGTCAATGGTATCAAGATGCCGTCAACTGTGATGGGTAATGGTCCTCAAAAGACGGGGGGGGGGGAGGCGTAGCCCGTGTCAAAACTAAGAAGGGGTAAATCAAAATGGATCACGTCATGCTCGACGGGTTTATATGGTGATGGCGCGAAGTATCATACTCTTTTCAGAAAGACGTCATAAATTCTTGACAATATGGTAGTAGTTTATAATAATTAATTTCGATCAAATTTAAAGAACCAGTGATCAATAGTTTTCCAAATTGTATCTAAATTCATTACATCTTGCAATGGTTTATTATTCATAGAAACTGGAAGTTTATTCCAATTTTTATGTCCTATTGCTCCAGAATTTTACAGCCTGCACAGTAATAAATTATCCTAAAACTCTACTTTTGCGCTTTGATTTCTTGACTGTGAGGTCTCGTGTGGGTTATTTTAAACATTTCTAAAATTCTTTACACCCAACAGAATATTTTCGATGGGTTTGAACGATTTCCAGGTACAATTTAGTCCCATTCAAACTAAATTTTTGGGTCATGAACAGCTGAACGAAATGATTTTTAGCATAATCAATACTACAAAAAATCACAATAATTATTTATTTAATTACATTCCCTGAAATTAAGATCGCGTAACATTAAACTGCAACGTTCAGCTGTTACAATATGAATGGTTTTATAACGTGTTGGGCTTGATAAACCCATCTAATAGTATCATCAAGGGACTTGTCCCAACGCAAACTCTTAGTCCAAAATTAGTCTTGCAGTTAATTTTTTATCCAATTCATTTGTATTTCATAATAAAAAATTGAGTCCACATAGAGTTGCGTAATTCTACGCACGAAGAATGTAATGCTTTAATGTGTCTTTAAGCGCAACTATGACACTGAACGCAAAGAACCCAACCGTTACGATAACATTCCACTGCTTTCACTTAAGCGGAACCGTGACGTCTTCAGGAAACGTGCCCGAATGCTTGACAACGTGTGTGGGTTTGCATTCCCAGCCTCGTTTACCCTGTTTAATATTGTTTACTGGTTTGTTCTTTTGATACCTGAATAGTATGTTCGTTCGCTTAAGCGCAACCATGAAACTGCGCAACATTCGTCTGCTTTCACTTAATCGGAATCGTGATGCCTTCATGAAACGTGCCCGAATGCTCGACAGTATATTTGGGTTTTCATTTCCAGTCCCGTTTGCACTGTTTAATATCGTTTACTGGTTTGTTCTTTTGATGCCTGAATAATGCGTTCGCTCACATAACACTTCTATATAATTGCAAACCTAACAAGACCTGGATATGGTATTCCTGATTGGGACTGTCAAAGCTGGATGGATGTGCCGTTTGCCAAGAAAGTGACACCTGCGGTGTTGTAATTGAAATCAAAATAATCAATCCATCGATTAATTAAACTAAATAATCATATTGGTAAACCGTCCCTACGGAATATGCCTCAAAGAGGCGAAATCCACATTGTCGATAGAAATGAACGTGTTTTACAAGCGTCTGTATTCAACTAATTGGGACAATGCATGTAGTCATGAACATATAATATTGATTAACGAACGCAATAATTAAAAAAAGCTTTTTCAGCGCGCACATGCTCAATTTATAAGGTCTCGGGGGTTAGCGGGGTTTTAGTGGTGTGAGACGGGGTAGCGGCCCTTTCGGTATCGGATGGAAGCGCCTAGGGCGGTCCCCCGTGTGGGTGTAGGTAAGCTACCTGCTAACGAGGTTCCACACCTGTGAGAGAGTAATTCCAGTGAGCATGTATTTCCAGCTACCTTATGTAGTAGGAGGCCTTTATCATTTAATTAAGATCACGTAGCTAGTGCAAATACTTCACGATGTAGATTTTAGTCGTCATAACTCAACAACAGATGGTCGGATCCGTTTCTGCTGTGGCTCAAAATGTTTCGATCGATTTGTTCTAGCGGTCTTGATGTAAAAATAGGTTTATAAATCTACGCCTCGTCTTAATTATACTATTAAATCATGTTTTTGATCATTATGCGATACATAAACTTTATAATGTTATTTGCAACAAGAGTATACTTTGAATGGATTAACCAATGTTACTGAAGCGCCTTTTATTAAAGTACTACTTATGTACTGCGTGTATATGATCATACGTTTTTTGCTATGACATGTACGAAATTACAGGTGAGATGAAATTTCTAATTTGTGATATCGTAAGATACTGAGGAACTTATACAGTATCTTTTCTAATATTTTCTCCAGTGGACCCAATATTTCCAGTTTTGTGGCAAATTGAGGTAAAAATTTCAGCGAATCTCAGTTATTTTCGGTGACACACGTATCGTTTACGCCGGAACTGATTTTATATTTATGTTTATGTTACCTCAATGTTTTCTGATATTTATAGTGCCTTTTACTAAAATCCATTACTAAATTAATATCGGTGAAATCATGCCTTCAAAATCGTAATAATTAGGCAGAAGAACACTACTTAACTCTTAAGTTCACTCTTAGTCAAGGCTTCGAAAAGTAAACCTTTTTAACATTTTTGACATATTGAACCTGTGTCAAGGTTGAAAATTCGAAACCGATATGGTGTCATTTGTTATTCCTTACCTAAAATAAGTAAGTAAGTTAAGACTTAGCAATTGAGATTATAGTTTCGTTAATTATTGCCGGTATAAATAAAGCATAATTAAACTAAGTATTCAAAAAGTTGAAAGTAGCTTGCTTCCAATTATTACGTGTCCAATACTGACAACATCAGCATAATTATGACATTACTATCTCTAAAGCAAGCATATTACTCATTCATTAGGCGGCATGATGGGAAATTTGTGTGCTGCACGGAAATGTCACGGAAATAACCTTTTTGGCTGCTTAAGACAGCCTTTGATCAAAAAGTAACCACAATGCAAATGGCCATTGTGCCTCAAATCCCGCAAAAGTCTTGTATTTAAGTGTTTTGTAGAAATATATATATAAAACAAAATCGGAAATTTTACTGGAAACTTAGAAACAAGAACACTGACATAAATATGCCCAGTTGTGTTTATGGGAACATTTAGAATATACTTATCCTATGACGTTAGCCGTATTATTTCATGATTTAATTACGCATTGTTCTTTACTCGTCCGACAGTAGTTGGGATTTCGTCACTTGCTGACTCTTTGTATACATATATGTTTTGTGCAAAAATCCAATCAATGGCAATTAGTTTGTCATAAAATATGCGGAAGGAGTTCAAAGAGTACGTAAACGGGTTTAGGCGAAATAAACCAAAACGATTCAGCCTTAAAAAGATTGCGAATTTAGTCTATCTATCTCAATAAACACAATGTATTTAATGCATAAAATATGTATGTAAAATACGTTTACTTTGTAATTAATACATTTAGTGCAGTACTATCTGTATCAATATATTAGTTTTGTTTGTATTTTTATTAACTTTCGTGCAAAAACTTCTAAGCACATCTGAGCATGTGTTTTGCTAAGTTCTAGCGATACCGACAGAAAACCACTAGGCGTGTAGTCTTGATTGCACTTTATAATAAATAATAGTTGAAGGCAAAAATTGTCAATTTCAATGCCATTTTCCTTCTCCTGTGTTTCACTAGGGAACTTATCTCCTTTTTGATGAGCTTCTTTTGTGGATTATCCGTAGTTTGCTAATATGACCATACCAGGAAAATTGATTCAAAAAGCAACCATAGGACAGTCACAGAGACGGCTGTGAGCTTATCGGCCTTCTCCGCGGCACGTCACTTACCAAAACGTAACCGACATCTCCAATGGTGGCCAAAGGGGAAGGGGTGAAAACAGAGCAAGGTCGAGAATTACCCCAAAATGTATGTAGAATCAAGCATAAGGGAAAGAAAGCCACCAAAGGGATGGACCGGTCTACCAGCGGTCGGAGATACCCTTTGTCACGAAAGAAAGGTTGCGCGAGTTCCTAATGGTAGACATGTCATTATCTCGGGCAGGGATATCAAGGTTGTATCTGGATCATATACCCATTCATAAAATAAGCTAAAGTTGGCCGTGTGTAGTGAGTAAGTTGCTTTAAACAAATACCTAAGTAATTCAAGTAGAGTAGCAGTTGTAATTTATGTACCATTTGTGGCGTAAAAGTATTGGAGAAACTAGGGAAAGGTAAGTTTACTTGGAGCAAAAATTGTAAATGTAGCTTGGCTTGATTTGTGCACCCGGCACCCTTCAGCCAGAGCGAATTTGGAATAATTTATCTAGCACAAAATTAAATTTAGATAGCGGGGACGAGTATCCGTGCTACCAAAGATCATACCCTGGCGAGTCCAAGAGACGAGCCCTGGGTAATGAATTTTGATATTAGAAAAACCTAAAAATAGGTCTAATTGAATTTAGAAGTAAACTCCAGAAATCTGATCAGCGTTGGCGAGTTCGCGTGATAGTGCCTTCAACGCTTATTTTCATATACCGTGGCGAGTCCGCATAACGAGCCATGGTATGAGGTCGAACGGAAAATAGTTTTAGAAAAAGTAGATTTTGTTTGGAAATTGGAACTTTGGATGAAACGTAAATTTTAGAAACTATGTGCTGTGGGGAGTAAAATTTTATATGAAATCTAATAAACCGTAAAGATAACTAAGCGATATAGTTTTACAGATGTTAACCAGAAAAGTAAAAAATATCCTTAAGCTATAGCGAGCTCGAGTAGCGAGTCTGTAGTGTTTTGATAAGTTGTTATAAGGTTTTACATAGTGTTTTTAGAGTATTTTAGTGCCCGTGTAGGCTAGCATAGAACTTAGCCTAGAACTTTTTAGAGAATTTTATTGGTAATTATTTACAAAATTTAATACTGCCACGGTGCGCCCGAGTAGACCCGTGAGCAGCTAAATGTAGATTGGCATCGGGTAATGCTAACAAATGGAAAGACTATTGTCAATATTCAAAAGATCTATTCAAAGAAAATCTCATGAGCAAGAGGTGTTCGAGTAACGATCAATAATATTTGTTAACCAAAGTTTCTGTGTAAATCTTGGCAAGAAAGTAATTAGGAAACCTTGCTTTTACTTTTAGTTCTTATTAATAGTTTGCCAGTATTAAGGGAGGGGTGAGCTGCATTAGCTCTGAAGGCGTCCAAACTCTGGCTTAACTTAGCAGTGCGGCCCGAGTTAAGACAGGGCTTGGAGCTAGAGAAGCAAGAACAACCATCAGGTCTAAAGCTTATAGGTTGCATCATGATACACTCTGTAGCGTCTTGATACCATTTAAGTATTAACCAATGAATAAAATGTATTACCTGTGTCGTTTGTAATACTAGTATGGGGTGAAGAAAAATTGCATCAGAGCGTTAAAACTATGTCTATATACAAATCGCCTAAAATAAAATAACGAGTGATGCAATAGCGGTATAACGTGATAGCGTAAACACTTCGCAGCTCTAACTCTAATGGGACAAGGATAAGGCTTTAGGAATGCCCAGCATCCTGGAAGCGGGTAACAATGCGGTCCTAGGGGACAAGCTAGTGCTGGCACCAGAGAGGGTAATTGCATCCCTATAGGTGACTAGCACCCTTAGGAGGAAAAACACAGAAAACTAAGTAACTAGAGATCGGCTCGTGTTCGATCAACAATACAAGTTTCGCTGAAAAATTTTAATACCCGTTGTTAAGCTGAAAAATTTATGAACAAGATAATAAACAAAATAGCAATCTTAGTACCCAATGTATTATGTGTAAAACTTAACAGCCCCGGCATTATGCACCTGGGGTAGGAAAATAACAAATAGTAACGGTAATGAAGCACAAATATGCTTCTCATGTCCAGCACTATGGAATGTATATACTATAACAATTTTTATATTGATTTTTGGAAATTTTGACAATGGTATAGATTCGCGATAACCATGTATTATGGGATACAAGCGCCCGGATCGTAACTTTACCTGAACAAGCTGTAGGCGTTGGGGGTCTGAAAACAACTAAGAATTTTATAGGTTAGTGTTAGTGGGACAAGTGACACAGGATGCCCCTAAATAGAACGTCGGTGTTGGCCCATAACTGCCAAGCCCCCTAAGCGTAAAATTTCCCCGGCCTGTGCATTGGGCAATCCCTAGGCGAGGCTTGCGCGAAGACATAGTTCCGGTGACTATGTCTCACCCTAGAGCATGCGGACAATGTCACAGCCTTCGACGATAGAGCAGCCCATGTTGTGGCAGCCTGGAATCCAACGGGTGGTGAAAAGGTGCCGGAAAGGTAGAAAGACCAATCCCACCCAGAGGTTCCCGTTTAGGGGATGGGCTGCCCCTTTTCTGGTCTGCCATATCCCTGTACTAGGTCTTACTCTGCCTAGTAATCCCGCCACCTCGGCAGGATCCAGAAATGCAGGTAACCTCCTGCAAAGTCACTCGCGAATTCTCAATGTGGGGTCGGATATACACGCGTTCTGGGGAACACAGTAGTGTGACGGTACATATCACTAAACACGAGGCCGTGCACAAACAATTTTACCGGCGTGTATATATCTGTATAAGAGAGTCCCTAAGATAACAAAAAAGTGAACACCGGGAGCCTTGAAATTTTACAATGTAACCACTAAAAACCTATTGAACTATACACCTATTTTAACGCGTCATTGGAAGATATTTGAAAAGCTTACAACAATTCACTCCTAAATCCAGGTACTCAAAGCAAAATAGATAAACACAAAGTCGGAAGAAGCTATTACTAAAAATAGGGCTATTGTAAAAATAATGCGTAATTAGTAATAATAAGAAACAGTGATAATAATAGTAAATGCGCAACAAATTGACATGGAAAAGAAAAAAATAAAGACAAGACGCAAAATTCGGCAACATCGTATGTATGTAACAAAAATATACAAACCATCAGAAAACGTCGCTGTCAGCCAACAATACAACAACGATAATAATCATAATATACCATCGGACATATTGCAATGATAATTACTCAAGCCAATATCTCACAACGCAGTAAATTCGTAGCTACCAAAATTTATTTAGTAACAATTATTATATTATTTATTATATATATAATTTTGAACAAATTTGAGGAATTTTAGGGTTGAAAATAGGGGTATTATTGGGTATCCCATAGGAGTTAGGTAGATTTCCAGTTAGGAATAGGTAGTTAAGACCCTATCGGATACTTTGCGAAATCCTTATCATTGTATGAAGTTAGAAAATCAAATATTAACGTATTTAGTTTTGGAAGCAAAATGGTGAAAGTTGAGGGATACCAAAGGTTAAGGAAAATAGGATTGCGGGACGATTAGAATGTCCTTAACTTAGGGAAAAGATGAAATGTAGTCCAATATTGAGGTAGAAGTTGTCCCCAACTAATGGAACCCGAATATATTCATAAATTTGATAATAAAGTGAAAAAGTTGATTTTTGAATAAAATTGACTATAATGTCAGGGTATAGAGGTAATGTATCACTATATAAGGGTAGGAAAAAGGCGCACCCAAGCGGAAATGAGGGTTACCCTAGCGCGGATGAGATATAATATACCCCATCGGGAGTAATTAAGAAATCCAGGAGAATTATATTATTTGGGCTAAAAATAAGGGAATTTATGAATTTATACATTCCGACCCATGTTTAGGAAGTTATAATCCCCGAAATAGGAGTAAAATGGGGTGGTTACTCAAGGTGTGGCCGCGTGCCATTCCACTCGGGAAGCATAACCACCATCCCTTTAGGAAAAGTTTTGAAGATGAAATAAATCTTGGGGTTTGGTTTAAAATACTAAATATGTGGAATCGTACCCTTTAACGTGTAGGTTATGTTTAGAGAGTCATATAACCCCAATATAGAAAAATAAGGATTCCCCATGCCCAAAATAGTAGAAAATGTCCTAACAACCGAGGTTATAAGAGTCGCCCCTCTGGGAGAGTCATTATCTCCCCAGGGGAGAATGATTAATTCATTACTATTTTAGGGATAAAGTTCAGATTAGTAAGATATGGTTTCTGGGAACGGAAAAATACAAGGTTGAACCTGCCCAAAAGTTGACAAGGGCCATGGCCAGGAAAAATGTTGATTGTCGTAGTCGAGTTGTTCAACTGGGGCGCTTTGCGTGAACGCCGAAATCGACCGTTTTGTAGGCCACACGGTTGGCAGTACAATGAACGTCGGTGGGATCCTGTAATTTCGGTGAAAAATCGATAGTCTCTTGACCTTGATATTGCTTGGTAACGAAGACCTAGTTGTGGCGAAAGCGCGGATACAGCCTCGACCGTTGGTAAACGACATTTCCGTGTCGGATGTAGATGTGTCCGTAGGGTTCACCAACGTGGGCCTTTGTGATTAACCCACTCGAAGGGCTGACCCAACCGTATTTTTGACATATAATTGAAGTGGCAACGCGTATAATACCAAGTATGAAAACGAAATCATAACTTGCAGTATAATAATATTGTTTTTATGAAGATAGTACAGAAGGAAATTAAAATCAGCATTTTTGACATAACACAGTCTCTTCCAAACTACAGTTGTCTTTTTTCTCATTCTACGAAACGAATAATGCACATCACATCAGCTTTATCAGCTGCAAAAATACAATACTAAAGAAAACAAACGCAAATAAGATAAAGATCATAAAACAGGGGCAAAGACACTACATTATCCCCCTCAGTCATTATTGAAATGTGATTTTGGCAAAAGTTCTATTAAAAGCGTAGGTCTTTGTCCGTATTTTATGAAGAAATTCAGAGATTCCAGTGTTCAGTACGAAAGCAAAGCGTTCTGTATGAAAAAATTGTACCGCTTGACAATTTTTTGGACGTTTTGTTCTGGGGAAAGGGGTGTTTTCTGTCAGTATAATTCTGGCCAGCCATGCATGAAATCCTTTACACTTAGCAAATACAATTGTGCCAGATTTTTAAATTGCCTGCATCGAACTGTTTAATCGAGACGTGTTTACCTTTAAGAATGCCGTTTTTAGCCAAACTACTCTCGCACTTTTCTGAATACAAATTAACAAAAGCAGGCTTTACTCGGGCGTTAGAAACACGATTTGCTGAATTATTAAAGTTAATAGTGACAGTTTTTGCATCTCTATCAATAACTTGAAACGGTCCTGGATACCTTGGTTGAAGACTAGATTTCGGTGCCTTATTTTGTAACCGAACAAAACTTAGCATTTTTAAGTTCACCTGGAACGAAAAACTTAACTTTGTGATCCCGATTAGGTGGCATGAACTTTTTCGTACATTCCAGGAATTGTGTTATGAAGTTTGAGGTATTCTATGAAAATAACGGCTTCACGGGCACAAAATAGTTGTATGGTAAATCTAATGATGTTCCATAAAGTAAATGTGCTGGGCTGCGGCCTTCGTTAGATATTGCTGTTCGAAGACCCAGCAGTACTAATGGTAATGATTCTGACCATTGGTAATTTTTACAGTGTGCCCGCCGCGAATTTTTTTGTGTCCTGTGAAAACGTTCAATGGCACCATTCTTTCCCTGATGGTATGCAGTAGTACGCTTCCTGGTAATTTCCAATAGTTGTATTAATTCGCTCCATAACGATGATTCAAATAGTGTTTTACGGTCCAAAATTAATGTTCCTGGCACTCCGAACCGACTAGCCCAATTTTGAATAAATGCTGAAGCCACTGTCTCAGTTGATATTTTCAGAACAGGGACTACTTCCACCCAACGTGTGAAACGATCAAACGTTCGCGGTCAAAGGCCGACTTTTTAGCTTCCAGTTCCGCAAATTTTCTAGAGAAAAAGGCAAGCGGACAACGTTTGTTGTCAACTATTTGGTGTAATACAGCGCCAGCAGCTTTGCCTGATGCGTCTGTTGTCAGTTCAAGTTCCGCAAACGTACAGGAGAACGCCAGTGTCACTTAATTCTGGAGAGCCATTATTATTTCGCGGAATGACTTTTCCCCGCTTGATAAGTCCAAACAACTTTGATTTTGGACAAATCATTTACATTTTTGGTCGTGTCTGTCAAAGTGCGGAATGAAACGGTGGTAAAAGATGCCATTCCCAAAAATTCCTTGACACTTCTAACCGTTCGCGGTCGTACTTAATTTATTATTGCTTAGATTTTTGAAGCAATAGGAATAAAACCGTGTTTGCTGATTTCAATGCCAATAAAATTAACCTTTTTCATGAAAAATTGTCATTTTTCTATTTTAAGACGTAAACTGTTTTGTTTTAGTTTGTCTAGAACTTGTTTCAGATGAATATGATGTTCTGAAGCATTTTGACTAGCAATGAGGATATCATCAATATATGCTTAGCAAAGGGTATGTCCTGCAAAATTGAATCAATTAAACGTTGAAATGTTTGTGCGGCATTCATTTCGCAGACCAAATGGCATCCGGCGATATAAAAAGACCAAATGGTGTTGTAATAGCCTTCTTAGGTTGGTCTTCGGCGGGCACCGGTATCTGGTGATAAGCGCTTACCAAATCACGTTTTGAAAAAATTGTGCGATTATCTTAACCATTTGTAATATCCACAATATTTGGCATGGGATAACGGTTAGTGATAGTGGCGTTATCTACAAGCCCGATAATCCCCGCATGGACGCCATGGATTTTTCAGATTATTTTAGGAGCCATGTGAAGTGGGGTGGCCCACGGTGACTCGCCACGATAGACAATACCTTGTTTTTCTAACATCAGAAATGTTTCTTTCGCTATGGAAGCTTTTCGCCAAAAAGTCGTCGTGGACGAGCAAATTTTGTCGGTCCCTTTGTCTATGACTATGTGACTATATGACGTGTTAAGTCATGAAAACTCGTTTATCAGCTATTAATGGTTCAAATACTTTTTTGTAATTGCTTAAAATAGGGTAATTTCTAAAAATGGTATTTGGGTTTGTAATGATGTTTACAAAACCATTATTGAATCCGTAGTTTAATATCTTGTGTTTACGACATGTGCTAGACGAATTACGCAGCAATTTGTGTTCTCGACACTTCAACTTTAAGTTGTTGGCGCACAAGAAATCGTAACCCAAAATTGGCTGCGTTACATCAGCAACAATGAAATTCCATTTGAACGATTTCTTTAAACATTGCAAATGAAAACCAGGGAATTTTGTTTTATACGTTAAAACGGCAGAATCATAAGCCGCGACAAATCAGTCGCTATTTATTTTCGAGTCAAACTTAGCGACTCTTTTTGGAAGAAAACTTTGAGTAGGTCCACTGTCTACCAAAAAATTTCCAACCACTGTTGCGGCCGCGTGAATCGTAGTTACTCCGCCTTTATTGCTGATTCACAGAATAATGCGCCCATCTACTCGAAAAGTTTTGTTACATACGACATGTCGTACGTAGCTGTGTTACATACGACATGTCGTATGTAACACTGGTACATAAAACTCTACGAAACTCTACTCAGTTTGATATTGGTGCCCCACTCTAATTTGATATTGATCTCCCTCCAACTTGATATTGGTCCCCCTCCAGTTTGATATTGGCGCCATCCTTCAGTGTGATATAGGTGCCCCCAGTTTGATATGGTGCTCCTCCAGTTTGTTATTGATGCCCCTTCGAATTTGATATTGGTGCCCCAACCAGTTTGATAGTGGTGCCCTCCAGTTTGATAGTGGTGCCCCTCCAGTTGATAGTGGTGCCTCCTCCAGTTTGATAATGGTGCCCGCTCCAGTTGTATATTGGTGCCACCTCCAGTTTGTTATTGGTGCCCCCTCCAATTTGATATTGGTGCCCGCCTCCAGTTTATTATTAGTGCCCCTCCAGTTTGACATTGATGCCCCCCTCCAATTTGATATTGGTGATTCCTCCAGTTTGATATTGGTGCTCCAACCAGTTTGATAGTGGTGCCCTTTTTAGTTTGATATTGGTTCCCGCCCCAGATTCATATTGGTGCCCTCTCCAGTTAACTGTTGGTGCCCCCTTACAGTTTGATGTTGGTACCCCCTCCAGTTTGATAGTGGTGCCCTCCTCCAGTCTAATATTGGTGCTCCTCTCCAGTTTGATAGTGGTGCCCCACCCAGATTGATATTGAAGCCCTCTCCAGTTTGATATTAGTGTTCCCCTCCAGACTGATATTGGTACCCCTCCTGTTTGATAGTGGTGTCCCTCCAGTTTCCGTTGCTAAAGTTTATGATTTTATTGATCTTTTATTCGTGATATGTTTCCTGGTCCATCGAAGAATTCCAGTGTTTGTTATTTTTAAAAGTTTTTAAAATGAGTTTTATTACTTTTAGTGTTCCAAAACGCAGTGTTAAAAGTTTCTAGCTTACAAGTAAAGCTTCGACATTATGGACAAAAAGTGTGGTTTTATATACAAAACGACTTATATGTAACGACTTATATGTGCCAAACGCAAATGTGTTTAGGCACGTTTCACATATATTAAAGCTTGAAATAATTCGCTCATAGTTACCAAAAATTTCAGGCGCGCCTCCTACGCGCCGCTGCGGGTGGTGTCGTAGGGCGCGAATCAGTGCGACGGGCGGGAGTAAATAAGGTTGGGATGCAAACTTTAGGAGTAAACTAACCTATCCCTTGTGTGCCTCTATTGCTTACACAGTGATCGGAGAGACCTACTATACCGTCGGAATCTGATGATTCTATATAGGTCGTATACGGCGTTATTACAGTTTGTAGAAAAAAATTAAAGGGTATTGTCGTATATAATTTCAAAAATGTACTATTTGATGGAAATTTGTCTGAATCACTTACTTTGAAATCTCCTTTCATTCAGTCAACACAACTTTTTTATTAATTCCTAGTTCAACAAATATCATTATAAAAATTTGAAAAAAATTGGAAACAAAATTTTATGTCGGCAACATGCTGGATGCTGGAAGCCATGTAATTTTAATGATTATGCATATTCTATTTTCAACATTTCTATTGCTTGACTGTTTGGTTTAGTTTTTCGAGTTTGAAGGTTTCTAAACTCACGACAAGTGTGCGTTCGCATAGGTGAAACGTTGTAGCGGCGCTTCCAACAATTTAGGGTGGTATATTCCGACATTGTGTGGAGTATACATCAAAAGCTTAGCTATAGTTTGACAGGGCGTGCGATGTAGGATATCTTGCTATAACAGTGAACAGTGAGAGAGCCACAAATTTATACACATTTATTCATAGCTATATACCTACTGGAAAATCTTGGCGCTTATTTCGAATTGTTCGTAAGCTATATGGTGTTCCGCAAAATTGTGTAATCCTTAAATGAAATTATCAAAATTACTTCGTTTTCAGTTAAATGCTAAAGCAATTGCGGCGGAAACGGTTTTACAAGCATTCTACAATCTCGCTAAATCTACGGACACCCATGTATTAGTTTTTATAGAATATTTGTTGACACGTCGTCGAACAGCTCAAAGGAATTACGAAGCTTTTGCGTTATAAACAGAGTTTGAAGCGGTGCAGAAAATTATAACCCGACCGACAACCATGTCCGTGTGACCCGTGAAGCCCCGATGTCCGTCTGCTCCGAGCCCCACCCTGACTCGCTCTACCATACGTGTTACTAATGAACTACAAAGGCGCCTACAAACGCTGTTGGGCAGAGTTGAGATAACTGCACATATCACTAAAACGTTTTTCAAAAATAGTTGCCGATTTCGACACTAATTAGGCACACAATACGAGATCTGCAAAAAAAAATTTCGAATATCTCCGGGCAATTTCCCACGCTTTAGGAAGGTTTAGAAATAGTTATATTACTATCATCCAAATTTTTGACAAGGTCGCTTGACTCTTTTGATTCCAGTCTCAGTTATTGATGGATTTAATGAATTAAAACGTCTAAGCGCCGGTCTAAACATGCTAAGCTAAGGCTTACAACAATTACACCGAAACTACTATTGTTTGTTACATCACCGATGTAAAAACGCTTAAGCATATGAACATGATATGTGAACGTCCAGTCCGTTAAAAATATTTGTGTGCAGCGCTACATGAGCCATGCCCATGCCTTCAGTTGTTTTAGAGCTTAGTCTTGCTCTTTGTTAAGATTATGTGGCGTTAATGAACTACCGCTGGTCGCAAACATTGCCCTTGCTGCACTCTAAATTGCATCGCACGCCAGTAAATTGCACCGCATGTCGAACCGCCCCACTTCAACTCTGATAATAAATATAAGGTATTAATGTGTTTGCACCTTTTGTATAAGATACGAATAGATGTGGTGTGCAATTGGATATGTGTATTCTAAGTATTCTGCAGTACAAAAATTGTTATAAGAGTATTTTGGGTACAGCGAATTTCCAGCGTTTAATTTAAGTCCTCCGGGTTTTTCTACCGTTTCGAATTGTATTTGTCCTTATCATTGAAAGATTGGCAGCTGTAATTGTAATCGGGCAGACTATGTGCTTGGTAATTCACACGTGTAGAGTGTATTGTGTAATAAAATGCGTATGTTAATATACACGTGAGTGAGCTGCACTGAACTTGCACGCTGTTAAAGATGAAATCCCTATTGAAATGCTTCGGTAGTAACATTTGTCATTTGTTATCAAAACGAGATGCCGCTTTCCTCTGCTACTGACCTTACGACATTTGCAACAATTTTGCTTCCGAAATTTCTGTTTAACCGTCTTGTAAAAGATACACAAATTTATATTGAGAGATATTGGCTTTAAATTTATCGCTGGTCGCCGGTGATTGTATTACGAAAATACAACATGCATATTGACTACGCGAGAACGTAGAATTTATTTAAGGGCGGTAGAATTGCTATTCTATTTATAGATAACATTAAATTCGACAAAATAATATACAGTTAAGGTTTTAGCCAAGGTTGTGCAGCGGATGCTTTTTAAAGCTTCTCACAACGAACGTCGAATCGTATATTTTTAAATAAGCTAATTGTAAAATTGCTGATTACACTGAAACCCTACGACTTTACACAATTTATCATCATGAATCTAAGATATTTTAGTATCAAAATCTTGACTGCGTAAATCGATCAAGCTTTATTGATTGAGCATGAGTAAATTTTAATGTTATTTGCAATCGAAACTGTTTGTATTTTAAACTATCAAATTGAAAACAATAAATTTCATGGTGGCATTTACCGAGTATTATAACTTTCATTAAAGTGTTTACCCCTGAGGTAAAACGGCATTTGGTGATATATTAGATACCCATGTTATTGAAATATGACTGGTGTGTGTGGACCCAAGCGAGGCGAATTATTCTTACTAGCCGTGACATTGGTGCAATTTGACAGCATCCGTTATTGTGTTTTTAGGGTTACACGAATAATTCAACTTTGACTGCGCGACATTATAGCTCATTTGAAAGCTTAAAAATTCTATTTGTGCCATTTAGGTTAGGTGCTTAGCTCGAAAAACACTGAAGTGACCCAAACATCGCGTTACTTATTGTAACTGGACGACCCTACCGGTGTAGATATCTGTTTCAAATTGAGCTAATTGTGTAGATCAAGTTATATATAATAGGTCGATAAGCAGTTTTGGTATGATGTAGGATATGAATCAAAACAGGTTCTAAAGTGTGCCCACGACACCCAAAATATATTAAAAAGATATATCTTCGCAACTGCTCAAGCTGTATGGATGTTTTTGGTCTCATCTTGTATATCAATGCTTACTGAACGTAGCTTCTGCTATAATACTAATATGATAGCTCTTATAATGTGATGCTACTTTCACCATTTACACTGCAGGGTTGGGGGTTTTTCGGTTATCTCCCCCAGCCAGAATTTTGTCAATTTTAAAGGTACAGATAAAATTTTGGTACTAATCGATTCAGCTCGATGAGCTGGTTCAGAAAATACTCATTTTACCTACATCCCTGACAATTTTTTTCGATTTTTTGAGGTCCTAGTGGTCCCCCCTTGGGAACCCAAAAATTTTTTTCTTCAGAATATGGTCATATTGTGTATCATTCGACTCGGCTTGATGAGAAACGTCGATTAGTGTGTAATTTTTTGAAATCTACCCCACCGTTAGAAAGTTATGATGGCTGAGGCGCAGAAATAAATTGCCCTTGAGGGCGGTACGTTATAAAGTTAGAAAAAAGAACTTAGAGCGGGGGGTTCGGGGGTGACAGCCCCTCGACTTAGTCTTAGGCTTAGTGTATGTCTCATATAAGGGCATCAGCTTAGGCTAAGACTAAGGCTTAGGCTTAGTATACCCAGAACGGCGTGGCCTGCAATTTATTTCTACGCCTCAGCCATCATAACTTTCTAACGGTGGGGTAGATTTCAAAAAATTATACACTAATCGACTTGTCTCATCAAGCCGAGTCGAATGAGGCCCAATATGACCATATTCCGAAGAAAAAAATTTTTGGGTTCCCGAGGGGGGACCATTGGGACCTCAAAAAGTCGAAAAAAAATTTTTGTCATGGATGTGGGTACAATGGGTATTTTCTGAACCAGCTCATACAGCTGAATCGATTGGTACCAAAATTTTATCTGTACCTTTAAAATTGACGAAATTCGGGCTGGGGGGGTAACCGAAAAGACCCGGGTTGGGTCAAATAGGAATTTTCAATAGGCCCACGAGATTCAAAATGCAGCAAAATAGTGATATCTTTGTACCACGCGAGCTATATCGGTGACATGTTTTTTGTCCGATGACAAACGTGGTGCCGATATGCCTTTTAGTTGAATACTAAGAACCCAGATCCCATCTTTCCGGATCAAATGGCCAAAAACTGGGGTTTTAACGGTTTTTTGCGAAATCTGGCAGTACGGGTACCAATGATTTTCACCCCATATCTCTCGACACATACTTTTTATAGAAAAATGCAGACCACTATGCGGAATCAGCTCATTCAGGTGTACAGCGTTCCTCAACTACACTTTTGCGCCGCTGCCGGACCGAATATGGTTCGTTGACAGTTTGCCAGAAATATCGATTTTTCATTTTTCGGAATATTGTTACGATTTGTTTACCTTATAAGCTTTAGAACCTATATCAAGTCTTTGAGAGGGGGCACTATTATAAACTGAGAGGGCACCAATGTCAAACTGGAGGGGGACACCACTATCAAACTGGAGACACCAATATCAAACTGGAGGGGGACAAAACTATCAAACTGGAGACACCAATATCAAACTGGAGGAGGACACCAATATCAAACTGGAGGGAAGCGCCAATATCAAACTCGAGGGGGTACCAATAACAAACTAGATAGGGACATCGATATTAAGCTGGGGGGACCCTACTATCAAACGAGTTTAAAAAAACCCTATCGGACCGGATGTTCGCCAAAACGATCGTACGTACGTATCTCTATAACCGATCAAAATATACTGGCAGTATTAGGTTCATTTCGTAGAGTTCTATGTACCAGTTGTACATACGACATGTCGTATGTAACACTGGTTACGTACGACATGTCGTATGTAACACTGGCTACGTACGACATGTCGTATGTAACACTTGTTACGTACGACATGTCGTATGTAACACAGCTACGTACGACATGTCGTATGTAACAAAAATTTTCGAGCAGATGGGCGCATTATTCTGTGAATCAGCAATTAGCAGCCGCGTGTCGCGCGAAGTTCCTTCTTTTCCCGGCTGTGAGTTTAAATCAGTACTCCAAAAACATGGTTCCTGGTTGCTTTTTACCTTTTCCCCAAAATTAAAGTGGTACAAACACAAACTGCCTTGGGGATTAAATTTGCGGCCGGCATATGGTGACCGGACATTTGGTGATTTTGACCGTGTTTGACTACGAGAATTATTATACGGTCTTGGTCTAAAACTTTTAAAACTAGGTCTAATGAAACGGTTCCGTTGATCGGCCAAAAATTTCAAAGCATTTACCGATTTCGTCAGTTGAACCACAGTGTGATTAAATTCATTAAGTTGGTTGTTGGTTTGAACATCTTGTACACGTTTTCGAGTTTCAATTTTATTTACACTTGTGGTTGGAGCAGATGACAAAACTTGTTCAATTATTTTGTCAGCCAAATCCGCCAATTTTTCTATCTCGGCATCCTCCACCACCGCCAGAGTAATTCGAACTTTTCGGGTAGAATGTCGAAAAATCGCCATTCAACCAATTGTTAGACGCAAGTGGTTGCAATTGTCGAATCACAACAGGCGGCTTCCTGTCGCCTAATGTTTGTTCAGCCAAAAGGTTCTTTAGTAATTTATCTTGACTAGGGCCGTAAAATTTTAAAATACAAGTTTTGATAGAATCGTAGTCATCCGTAGTTTTGATGCCACAGTCGTTCAATACATTTTTGGTAAAATACTTAGCAGACTGTTTCTTTTAACACTCTCCGGCTTTTGTTTCCAAAAGAGGTTCTATCTGCGTGAACCATACCATAGTATCCTTTTCATAAAAACTGGGTAGTTTCACCAAAGTTTCGTTCGTAAACTGGATCTGAGATGCTAATGGTGTTGGAATAGGCTGTAAAACCTTCAGTGTCATTTTCACAACCGCTGAAGGAAGCGTGTTCAACTCGTCGACAGTTAGTTGTTTAGTCGAATAACAAAATGTAAATCTTCAAAGTCTCGCGATCTAAATTTTATAATTCCAGCAGTCCGGTTTTATCGGGTCCGAGTTTGGTTCAACTCCTGAAATGATGAGCAAAATCCTCAACTTTCTTAAATGTTGTTGCGACATATTCAAAACCCTACAATTTATTCCGCCCAAATTGAGTTTTTGACAGTGGTTTAAATTGTCAAATGTTTTACAAATTGATGGAAAATGAGTCTTAGGAGTATGTGTAAATGAATCAGATAAACACATTTCAGTAATGAACGTAGCAATCAGATTGCCGCAAATACGCCTTTGCGCATAACTAACAAAAGCTTCCTGCCTAAAATACTATCCCTCTTTGAGGCTATGATAGGTGATTTGCTAGGCGTACTTTCATTAATAACAGTTTTGAAATTCCGTTTTCGGTGACGCAAACAATTCTCGTCACTTATGAATGACTTTAAAGATTCTTGTTGGTCTTTCCTAGTTCTCTTTTTTATGTCACAGTTATGACCTATCTGTAATCTTCGCACGTTCAAAATCATCGGAGTCTTTGTCTTTTACGTGAAACCATTTTGTCGTTTCTTGGGACATTGGGGTCTTCGCGTTAAAAACAGTCTTTGTCTTTTGCCAATTTGGTTTGAAATATGATTTACTGATTGTTTTCTGTTCTCTTTTTTATGTCAAGTTATGCACTGGAATTCTGGTACGGGTTTGTTTTTACGTAATTTGGTTAGCTTTAAATTGTGTTTTGTCTTTTTTAGTAGGCATGATTTGCACGTTAAAAATGGAGTCTGCACTGAAACCATTTTGTCATACTTAAGATTTGTTGGTCTTTCTAGTTCTCTTTTTTATGTAAGTTATGACTTTGTACTTCGGTTAATTCGGAGTCTTTGTCTTTTCGTGAACATGTGTAGGTCTTGAAGTTAAAGTATGTCTTTGCTGTCCTCGTTTTCTGTCTCAGGTAACACCTATGTCTGGATTCGTAGCCCGCGCAAGTTCAAAGGAGTCGGTGTCTTTTTCGTGTACCGTTTTCTCGTTTTCGTCTTTGAAAGAATAGAGTCGGGCCGTGCTGGTCTCTTTTCTGTCACAGGTAAAACCTCTGAAAATCTAAGCCCGCGCAAGTCAAAGGAGTCGTGTCTTTTTCGTGTACCCGATTCCTCGTTGTCTGTCTTGAATAGAAACATGTTTGTCTGTCTAGGGTTCTCTTTTTTATGTCACAGTTATGACCTATCTGTAATCTTCGCACGTTCAAAATCATCGGAGTCTTTGTCTTTTACGTGAAACCATTTTGTCGTTTCTTGGGACATTCCAATTTGGTTTGAAATATGAACTGACGCAACTTTACAATGTTTTTACTGACTTCTGTAGGCCTTTTTACGGGTGGTTTGGGTATAGTATGATGTACATTTGCGATTGTAGTTCGGAATATTCTTCATTCGGACAACCATGTGTTTCATCTTTCATTTTTCCCTAAACTTTCATATTTTTCGACGCTGTGTAGAAGTTGGTTTTGTGCATAATCGCTAAAGTCAAATAGTGTCGGATTTCGGATTTCGAAGTATTTCAGAAAGAATATCAGTTACGATATAATACAGTATCGAATCACTATCAGTAAACTGAAGCTTTACGCCGGGAAACACTGTTGCTATAAAATTGTAGCAAAAATCATGCATTAAGCATTATGCACAAAGTCTTCTTATCAATCATCACGGCAACCATATTTTAATCAAAAATTTGACATCTGTTGTAACGTAAATTTGTTTATAGTACTCGGAACCTCTCTACCCTTGTCACAAGTTCCGCATTAACATTTTTTGTGCACTTACATTTTCAATGCTTTTTTCAAAGACAGCATTGGCCAGTGATTTCGTTTTGCGTCAACCATAAAAAATTAGACTTGGGTAACGACACATACACCTCATAACCGCGCAAATTATTAGCATCGAATGAAATAATAATGGGTTTTGGCAGGTCACTCATGTAGTTTGGGAGTAATGTATTACTTGCACAAGCATATCTCGTTGTAACAGCAGAAATATCACCTTGTATTCCTGATTCAAAAATGTGTGAATATCAGGATCTGTTAATAAATCAAGATCAACCGGCAACATTCGCGGAACCGCGTTCCAACCGCAAGACGGAAGTGTAAAAATTAACCGGATCCAGTTTATAGTATTGCAGGCGAAGTTTTTATTAAAGTTTTCAATAACATCACACAGCGGCAGTTTATCTGTTGCCAGGTACAAGCCGTGGTAATTTGCTCCAGAGTTTTGCAGAGTACGAATTTTATACATTTGAAGCGTGTTCCTAAACGTCATCATTTATATTTTCGTCAGCAGCTGAGCTATAGAATTAGTTTTTGGCGAAAAATGACGTTTGTTAAGTTTAATTTCAGGATCCATGTATTCGTATGAATAAATGGCCTTCTCCAGCGGAAGGTTGCCTTGATTGACGTCTTGAAAGAACGTCAAACGAATCTTCGCCAGCGCTGTGTGAATTGCTAACAAGTTTATCGAGCGACGCGACAAAAACTGGAACGAATCAAGTTTCAGCTGCGAGAATTTTCGCTGACAGGTGGTATTTTGAGTGCAAACGTTATGTACGAATCGATTGCTTTTGGTATACGTTCCATTTTAGGTTGTATCATTCGAAAAATATCGCAATTGGTTAAGAAATAAGAAGGCCATCGTACATTGTAAGATTATGCATGAATACACATACATATCGATTTACATTGCAAGCAATATTACGTTAAGCATAAGCTGTTCCACAAATATGACAATGATCTCGGCAAATTTTCGATCTACAGCCACGGTACCACTGTATTCGATTTAGAATAGCACAATTTTCACACTGCTGGAATTATTAATTGCAAATAACACTAATGAATTGGGTAAAATAATAGTTCCACTGTATTCCAGATATCGCTGTCGTCGGATATCCGTTTTATTTGCCTTTGGTTTAACGGGAAATGAATTCTTAAAAAATCGCAACAACAGCATGATCGAGCCTTTCCAAATTTAATCGTCGATTTTAGCACGCTGTTTCAGAATCGCTGTATTGTACAACTTGAAACAAGCCATAACGATAAGGAATATAAAGTGCTGTTTTATCTGTCAACGAATGTTGCGACGATGAATTCGGCGTAGAGTTGCATTTTTCACACGGACATTTTGCAGTAGTCTGACCTAAATATCTTCAATTGGTAGTCAACTCGGCGTTGGATGGTTAATGAGAAAAAACAAAACAGACAGCAATATATTCGGTTCGAATGTTTGCGCCTTGAAAACAAAGGCTTGTTAAAACCCTCGATTGAGGAATTCTGTGAAAATGGTTCTGACCGAACTCTTGCTGAATTATTAAACACTGAAATTCACCTAGCAGGTATCAACCTTTTGCGGTCTAGTAATCGCCGTACGTTGAACTTCTGCGTACGGCTGCAACTAAACATGCAGTAATAAGCGTTTACAACGGCGACATAAAATGTTTTAGATCGACCATTCTGTCTGCCTCCGTCCAAACGCGACATACTGCGCATAGGGTCAACAGCTGCAAAGAATGATCGACTATACAATTTCGTCTCCTATTCGTACCCCTTCAAATTTGGTTCTATCACCTAGTTTGAAAAGGAACATCATTTAACTATTTTTGTTTATGGTTATGAGTAGATGATTTTTCCTATCTACAGACCGAAAATTATGGATAGTTGATGGGTACTGTTACTTTGGATTGAGAATAGCGGAAAAAGAAGTGGAATTTGTTGTTGGATTAAAGATTTTAATAGACTCTTCTTTTCAAGGCGCAGGCATCCAAACCGAATTTCCATGCGCTTTGTTTATTATTATTTACCATTCAGCACCGAGTGACTACCACTTTAATATATGAAGGTGAGGCTACTGCAGAATTGCAATGCCCGAGTAGAATAACAGTACGTTAAAGTTTAATTCATATATGTAAAAATGATACGTTAACCGTGTGAGTTTTACACCCATTTCAAACGCATAGTTGAAAAATGCAATTCCACACCGACTTCGTCGTCGCAATATTCTTTCGTGGAAAAACAGCGCGTTATAGTTCTTGTGGTTATGGTTTGTTTCAAGTTGTACAATACTGCGGGCCTGAAACAACATGCTACCCTCGACGACTAATAGTTGAATGGCACGAGCGTGTTGTCGTTGCGTTTCTTGAAGAACTCGTTTTCCGGCAAAGGAATTTATAAAAATACACTTGAAAATCGACAGCCAACGCCAACGCTATGTGGAACACAATGGAATCGCTATTTTATGCAAAAACGTTGCGTTATTTTTCATAAACAAATCCAGCCGTGCCAAAATTGTGCTATCCTAGATCGAAGGCAGTGAAGCAGTGGCTTTGGATCGAAAATTTGTCTAGATCATTGTCATATTTGTCGTTCATTTCGTAGGCAGGCTCATGCTGAATGTAATATTGATTACCAACTAAGCCCAGATGCACCTTTTATATGAACAACCAAAGCAATTGAAGACGGATTTTGAAAAGATTTACTCAATCTGTTGAACAATCAGCTCTTTTAAAAAAGCAAGGAAAATGTAAGGGCTTAGGTAAATTTCGAACTTGTGACAAACGTAGTCAGTTTCAGAGTACTATCAACAAATCCACATTACAGCAGACGTCAAAATTTGATGAAAATGTGGTTGCTGTAATAATGAATAAGAAGCCGTTGTATTTGCGGAAGCCTGTCGGGTTTTGCTTCCTGGAAATATCGAAACATGCAAGATTTTCGCTACAATTTTATAGCAACAGTGTTTCCGGCGTAAAACTTCAGTTTACTGATACCGGTTCATTAACGTATTATATCGAAACAGATAACATTTATGAAACACTTGGAAATTACGAAACGTTATGCGTGAGTAAACCTAAGGTGACCCCGCCAACCATCCTGTTTTGTTATTGCTGATATCGAATCGCAAACTCTTGTTACGGAAAAAGGCTGAATTTCATTAGGGTTTTCGCTAACTGAAAATTGACAAAATTAAATCCAACTGCCAGAAATTATACCTTGTTTTCAAAATTGTAATTAGAAGTTGCAGTGGCTATATAATTGTGGGTTAGAATTCCACATCTTGCTGGAGATTTTCTGATGTAATAAACTATCATATTAGCTTCGAAACTTATATATAATAAAAGCGATCACTAGGATATTAAATACTAAAGAACCTACCTCTGTCAAAGAAAGTCGGAAATCTTTATAAAAATGTAAAAAAAGTCCCCGGTTTCTGATCATTGACTTCTCATCTATATCATGATCCAACGACGACCAAGATGCTGAGCTAAGAAAAGCAAAAATTTTGTGATTTTCTGACTAGAAACACGACCATGTTCAAAGACAAATGTTCAGCTTTAAACATATCTCGAAGCTGCAAATGATCGTTCTAATATATTTTAACACTAAAATTCACGAGGAAAAATTTTTGGTTTTAACCAAATAAATAGCAATACACTTTTGTATATTTCAAATGCCCAGCTCTGCGAAATTGACATCAGGTTTTAATGTGTTCCGCAGAAAACGCCAAAACCTAGCGAAAAGCATAGCTCAAAATATAATCAATTTTTATAAAATCTTTATAAAGCATCAGTCTCCAGCCAGGGAAACGGTGTGAAAATCCTGAATTTTAATTAACAAATTCCGCAAATACATAGCTTAAGTAACAAAACTAGCTCGTTTGACAGATTGCTAAAGAATTAGTTCCAGGATTCTCGGATTATTTGCTTATGGATGTAAGATAATACATAAAACACTACTGCACAGTCGAATATAAGTAATTATTGGTATCATACCTAGAGCCACACATGTTATAAACCCGACCAAAATATATCGTTACTCATTATCTTCGGTTCCCTATTAAGTCAAATTATTTAGGGCGATCAAGCATTTTCTGTCAGAAAACATTATTGATTCCGAACAATCTTTAAAAAAATTAAGTTCCCTTTACCAAGAATTACATTCTGTAAGTTGTGATATTGAGAAGGTTGCGTTTTTACTGTTGTAGATGTTTCGATAGGCGTTCGTTTTGTAAGCATTAATCGAAATTTGCAGACGCTAACTCAAAAATGGACCTGTTTCCACTTCAATATTTTCAAATTTACAGTTATTATACTCTCAGTGGCACCGACGCCCCTAACTCACATGTTCTGCATTTATTATATTACTTAGATTAATTGGAGTACTGAATTTGTGTTCTAAAATTTCTTCCAAGAAACGAAATATTAAACATTAGGGGCGTCGCCTCAGCGACTTACTATCAGCATTGGTAGTTTGGAGGGTACCACTATCACCATTTGGAGGGTATCACTTAGCACCATTTGGAGGGTACCACTTAGCACCATTCGGAGGGTACCACTATCACCATTTGGAGGGTACCACTTAGCACCATTTCGAGGGTACCACTTAGCACCATTTGGAGGTTACCACTTAGCACCATTTAGAGGGTACCACGATCACCATTTGGAGGGTACCACTTAGCACCATTTCGAGGGTACCACTTAGCACCATTTAGAGGGTACCACGATCACCATTTGGAGGGTACCACTTAGCACCATTTCGAGGGTACCACTTAGCACCATTTGGAGGTTACCACTATCACCATTTGGAGGGTACCTCTTAGCACCATTTCGAGGGTACCACTTAGCACCATTTAGAGGGTACCACGATCACTATTTGGAGGGTACCACTTAGCACCATTTCGAGGGTACCACTTAGCACCATTTGGAGGGTACCACTATCACCATTTGGAGGGTACCACTTAGCGCCGGCCCTCAATTTACCATTTGACGTATTGATAAAAGTTGTAACTTTTATGGGCAAAAGTAAAATCCATGCTATGCCGTTCTCGATATAGCCTAAGCTTAGGTCACCATATGAGAAACACAGTGAACCTAAGTTAATAACACAAATCATTTCCGTTTTATGTTGAAGACATAGTGATCTATTCGGTACAATTACTATTCAGCATTCCTTTGTATCAGACGAGTTCCGGTCGGCTTAGGGTAGGTGGATCTGGGCAGGGAAAATTTTCGATAGGGAGGTCCGCACGGGGAAGCATATTTTTTGAAATTTTCTGGAAAACTCACAATTTTTTCGGTTTACGCGAAACTTTCAGCAATTTTCAAGTATTTTTGCAAATATTTTGCCAGCTTGAACTAATTTTTAAAAAAATTACCTAAAATTTTGTCAAACCTAAAAATTTTTCGGGTGGGAGGGGTTGCTGAACCTTCAGTGAGATGAAAGGTTACTATGGCATGAATAGTGAAGGAGAGGGTTGAATAAGTACTGCGTTTGCCTATATCTTAATGCTGTATCTTTTGTATTCCTATAATTATATATTTATATAACGCTTATGTTTTTATTTAAACATATATATGTCAAAAGATCTGTAAAATCACAGAGCATGCACATTTTATGAAAATAATAAACTACTGATTACACGTCATTCATTTCATTGGAACGATTAAAAGTACAAATAAAATCTCCAAAACTATATCCAAAAATACTAAATTTCGTTTATAAATATTTATCTGCGGATATTTTTCATAAAAATGTCTTTATTGAAAGTCGATATGACAGTTAAAGCATAGCAAATGTTTATAATACAGTTATTACAATCAGCGACAGAAATATGTATAATTAATATATATGATTTTTTAATTAATATGTTATCAAATAATAATGATTATTAATGTGTGAAGAGTTATATTTCTTTCTTAATAATATAAGATAACAAGTTAGTTTAAAACTAAGCGCTTCTATATAACAGATTTGATTTTTTGGTGAACGTTTATTAAGGATCGCCAATTAAATTTATCGTTTTTTTTAAAATAATTATAAGCCAAGCGGAATTGCACAGCTTTTTTCTGCATTTTTAGGTAAAATATCCCAGAATTATTGCTAAATACTCAGGTGAGAATTTTTATTTTCTTTAATTGATTTTGCTCGCAAAACTATGTTTCGATCAAATAAAACTTGAAATTTTAAATAAATACTTGAAGGTTTCATAATTTAAATGCTTGAAAATTTAGCTGAAGGCGTTTCAGCTTCCAGAACCACAGATAACCACAGGTTCGTCTGTGCACTGAACTATTTTATATTGATATCGTATAGAACGAAGTAAGCTCATAGTAATTTTGAGGTGTTAGCTCTCGTTTAGGAATTGATATACCAATCCCAAATTATTCTGGTACCCAAATTCTAACAAGTATTTTGAAACTTACCTTTGTGAGAATGATTTTGCCATCAATTGTTAACAATTATTTTTAAATTATAAATTTGAGACAATTAAGCTCGTTTTTTAAAGTGAAGTATCAAAACTTTGATATGATATTTTTGGAAATAAAATTTATGGAATATATTTTGGGGTTAATTTGGTATATTTTCACAAATTTATAATAAACTTTTCAGAAAAATGTAAGGAAAGTATAGTGTAGCTTTAAAATTTGAGAAAATTCTTGTTACAGATACTTAAGTATATTATATTTTGCAGACATAATGAAACAATGAGTTCAAAAATGCCATACAAATTTGTTAGAATTTTTGAATCTGTGAGTTTTTATATATATCGGTTTATGGTTTGAGGTAATTTAAGATAATTTCATTAATGCGCGGCTAAACTTAACCTGCGCCCACTGACTATCCTATTTTGTTAAACACAAGTTGAATCCACATCCATTATTATGGAACAATTAAGAACGCGAATTCGATTCACTGCTAGCCCGAAATTTGTGGATTGAAATCAACCAATACCAGTTCCATGACAATTGCTGGTTTCCAATTATGATTCGTTTCTGTTCGCGAACAAATCCAATGTAAAGGCGGCGGCATAAACGAAGGGTCCTGTAGTTTGTCTTTGATTGTTCGCGAACATAGGCCTTTTCAATTCAAAAGCGGTAAAATTTCGTTCAGAAACAATTCTGAGTTTCGCGAACAAAAATAGCTAATTTTTGCTTGGCGAGGCAAAGTTCGATAACGCACTTTTTTTTCAAAATAACAAAATGGATAATCGGTGGGCGCAGATTAAGTTTGCTGCCGCATAATGTATATAGAAAATTATATATAAGCTAAAGCTTACTTGATTAAATTTGGATTTATAGCAGTAAAACTCAAACAGGTATTGTCACGCTGCCTGAAAATCCTTTTTCTTTTCCATTCAGCTTTAAAGTCAGAAAATTAGTTATTTAGATTCCAATTATGCATGAATAAACTTAACTTACGCCGCCTCACTGTTTCTTTAATTTTTGCACCACCAAATATTTCTTAAAACTCCAAGAACTATTCATTAAAATTTCAAAAAATTCTCTTCTACACATTTGTCTTAGTAAGTTATGTTTAAAATTTCAATGAATAGTTCTTTGAATTTTAAAAGAATATCTGGTGATGCAAAAATCAAAGCAACTTCTTTTAAATATGACGGAAACCTTTTTCAGTTACAATCTCTTCTATTAACAGGTACTGGCGATTGCTTGTTCAATATGATAAGCAAACATAAATTTGGTGTTTTCAGTAACACATCCAAACGTTTAACGAAATGTTGGCGTACTAATGATTACTTTTAAAATGGTAACATTCTAAAACAGTGGGTCTAGTTTTCGTTCCATCGATATTGACTAATAAAAATGCTTTTAACACCATGTAAGACATTAACGCACGACCAAGTTTCTGACTCGTATGGTGTTTCGCTCAATTAAGGCAGTGCTAAACGAAACGAATGTTTGAAGCGCACACAAACAACACATCTATCAAGTAACTGTTGGTCATAACGTAACGAACCTAGCAAAATGCACAATTGATGACGTCCATGCAAACTTACATACACTGTACGACAAACCCGGGGTCATCGAGACGGAGCACTGGACAAGTTTAATATTGGTGTCCCGTAGTTTACAACTTGGACAAAATTTTTTGCGACGTGCAATCATCAGTTCACACATTGAGCTGATTTCCATAGAGTTACCCCTCTATAAATCTCGAATCCAGTGGTCGCGCTAATCTCCTTGGGCAAGGGACTCAGCCACAATTGCTTCGCAGTACCTATGCGTTAAACAGGCACTAGACTTTGGTCTAGGCGGATAAGATGATGGGTGGTGTAATGGGCAATCATCACGGCCAGCCTCCACACAATGCTTCGGCATAACAACCCGGATTGTCACCTAGTGCCAATTGCATCTTTATCCTTTTTTACCCCTCTATAAACTCATTTGGAATTTTTTGGTGAAGTCACAAACTTACTGAACACAACACGTTGTGATATGCACTGTTGCCTAACCGTAGCGTTAATAAAATAAATGGGCAGCAAGTTACAAGTAATAGTTGTAGCATGGCTTGTCGTGTATTCAGAGATTTGTACACACGGTTTGCAACGAGTTCAAACGAGTGCCGTAGTACCAGTTTGAACGAATAATCTGTGTATACAACGCACGGTTTGCAACGAGTTCAAACGAGGGCCGTAGTACTAGTTTGAACGAATAATATGTGTATACATCGGTACAAATGTTTGATTGCACGGCTAATCATGTTACTACTAATTTGTGACATAGGTGTAACACAGTTTTATATTACATAAAACTACGTTACAATTATTTTTCATGGTTATGCGCATTATAATAATTTTCCTTATGTACGAGAAACGTTTAACAAGGAAATATAAGCAAATGTTAATTTTATCGAAAACCTCATAATTGATAAGAGTTAAGAAATAGAAACCACTTGACGAAATGTTTTTAACTTGTTGACGTATAAATTTTTCTGTATTTCGTGCTACCATGATAAAACTTTTACCGCAGCGGTGGACTGAACTTGGATTGTTTGGTTGCGAGCCTCGTACACTAGCCGCTATGCTATCTACAAGCTGTTGCTCGGTTCCTTATAAAACCTCGCAAAACGAACGCCGAATAACAAACACCATAAGTGTATCCATTCAGAATGTACGTTGTATCATATGTGAAACACTATGCGGGAAAGTGATATGTAATCGTTCCGTTTAAGTTACTTGACCCAAGTATCAGTTACAAACCGAAATGTTTGACAATATCGTTTGATTTAGTTAAATTTCGTTAAATCAAAACATATACAATCTACCTTTAAGTCATAGTTTGATAGTGATTAACAGTGAAAACCGGATGTCATAAAACTATTTTGTAGTTTCTTTTAAGATCTCTGACTGTAGGTACGTGAACAAATTGAATGATACCACTTCGTTCGGTTCAAAGCGCAAAAGATTTCGAGACCAATATTATGAATTATTCAATTGGGAGAAATGATATCCTGTGTTTGGACCAAATTTTGACGAATTTCAATTTGCCTAATAATTTGCGTTGGAATTGTTCTGTATTCGCGAATAAATTTAATACAAATGTGACGTAAAAAATCAAACCGATCCTATAGTTAAGATCTTCTCGTTCGTAAATAAATTTCCGTATGTTCAATCTCTTTTCAAAAACTTCGGTAATTTCCTTCCACTTTTCGCGAACGCAAAATGGCTCGATTTCAATCGCCTGGCGGTGAGTACGCGAACAACTTTATGCCGAATTTCAACTGACCCAAAAGTGTTCCGTAACATTTTTTATGCAAAATAGCAAAATAGGATGGTTGGCGGGGTAACCTTAAGTTTATTCACCAATTATTGACAAACTATGAAGTACTTTTAAAACGCATTTTTCTGCATCAAAATTTTTGCAGTAGCTTTAGGTCTCAGATATTTTGTCAAATTGTTAGATGGTTTAATCGACAACAATTAATTACGTAAACATATTTAAATTAAGGTTATAATCACTGTTTTGTCAGCTCGTAACGCTTAATAATTTTTTACTATAACATCATAATATTTTCGGGGGCAATATTTGAACCAACAGAGCGTATAACATCGCATCTTGTAACTGTTTCTAAAGTTTGCATAAATTATATTTATTAGTTATATGCATAGCGTCGTATTTAATCAAGTATATGACTATATTTATAAATATAATAGATACATGAACCAAGGGTTCAGGAAACCTCCTTCCCAAGGCCCCGAGTTTTTGCCAATTTTAGCCCATTTTTCGGCTAAAAATTTGGGCGCGCCGAAATGGGAGGTGGTGTAAAGTTCACTGCTGAAAATGAAAAAAAATGAAAAACTACAATTAAATTTCGGTTTAAGCTGCCAAACTCAGAATGCAAGTCATCGTTGCCTTTTATAAGAGTTGCAGTTGAACATTGGATTTGAGAACATACTATGTGTATATTGCTTAGATATCCAGCATTGTCTTATACTATATGTCATAGGTGTCCAATGACCGTCGGCTCAGGGATGGTATTTGATCCCGGTGGCGAAGGGATGGTACATGGTTGTGGCGGCGTAGGTTTCAATAGATGGTCCTGGCGGAGAGGGGATGGTACATGGACCCGGATGCGTAGGAGTGGTAGATGCATCTGGCGACGGAGAGATGCTGGATAGTCCCGGCGGCAGAGCGGTGATACTACGGCCTTTTTAGAAACTCATAATTTTGTTATTTATTATTTTATTTAATATTTAATATTTTATTTAATATTTGCTCAATATTTGCTAAATTTTACGCCAACATTTCCCAATTACCTCGTCTTCGCTAAAATTTTCCCCATCTGTTGCCAATTTGTGGATATTTTCCTGAAATTATTTTTGATTTTGGATATTCTGGGCTAAATGGTTAACATTGCTCCAGGGTGGGAGTGGGGCCCGGTACATAGTATTATGGCTAAATATGGCTTAGGGAGTTCCGGTCTGACCCTCAGTGGGTGAGTCGGCGGGAGGGACGAAGGGTAATCCACCTCCATCACCTGTACATTTTTTATGTATGTTTCCCTAATGAAATTTAAATTGTTATGCAGATGTATCGCATTAACTTTTCGTACTTCTGGATTGTCAATATTTTTGAATGTTAGCGCTTTGCAGTATTGAGAAAATTTAAGTGTCTTTTTTTAATTAACGCGGCCCGACATTAGGTTACAGGAACTAAACTAATTTGTTGAAACTGCTGACAATATCCGTTTAAATATTTTAAACAACCTTTACTTTATTTTAAATATAAGTAAATTTTTTTATTACTATATTTAATAATATATTTTAATTATATAAAATTAAGACACTATATATAAAAGTGACATGTGTAATATAGCGAGCAATTTTTGTAAAGCAAAACGCTTCTTTGAAACTTTGTTATCATAGATTTGTCATAATTATAGATTGTTAAGGCTGGATTTTGGTTAAGAATTATTTAGATCTCCGATTAACTTAGATCAGTAAGCATGGGTGAAACCCTTTATGGGCAAGAATACCCTAAGGCTAATATTTACACCGACTAACATTAATACTAACCGGTGGGCCGTTTTAGTACACTGAGAACTATATACCCGCTTAAATCTTAGTCAATATTTTCATAAATCAAGTAATTATATTATAGTTTTTTTTTCATAAATTAGAAAGCATCGAAATCAAGTATTGAAAAATGAAAATAATAAATCAAAATTTTTACTCTATTCCAGTCAAGGGGCGTTTACCCGGGTTCGTTTCCACAATCTTTCCACTAGCACACGGTCTAGAGTGGCAACTAGAGTCCCAGGTGACGTTCCTATGAATAGTTAATCGTCTTACGTGCGCAACCCAATTTAGGTATGGAAGCATGTTTGCGGGAGTTACCCTGCCATGGTTTCAAATACAAGTGCGTTGGTGAAAGTCCTGTAAAGCCAATGGGTACAAATATGTGCCTGATGGAACTGTAACTCACGAAAACTAAGATGTATAAATATTTGTTCATATATTTTAAAAAATTATATATATAAAACAACATATTCACTGAAAAATTAAGTATTTCAGGAATTGCAGTGTAGTTAATTAAGGCAATGTTTTCTTAAAATTAAAAAAATCGTTTCCACAAAAAGGCTTCGGTATATTTTGTTAGAAATCGACATGGAAACACAATAAAATGTAGTTTGCTTGCATTAACATGTTCTTACGACGTTGACGCTTAATTTTCTTAGACCAGCAATTGACAGCTATAACTTTTACTAATTTATTGGACTACCGTGTCTTCGTAAGAACGGGTGGGAGGATTCACAGAAGCATTTCCCATCACTTACGGCAGACGAGAAGAAAGTGAAAATGATTGCTATTATAGTATTAATGCAATTAGCCTTTCAAGTTTTTAATATCTTGGGACATTCTTGTTACTAGAGCTTGTGTGACCATTGGATTTAAGCTTAAGCGAATATATAAGATTTACGTAAGGATCAACGCTTTAGGCTAAGTTTTATGGCGGAAACGGCACACTCTATCATATCTAAGGACATCCGCCTTTCCAGCTCCCCATTAACCCATTTCTAATAGTTTTATATATCGGTTTATGGCTTTGCTTAGTTGTGGTTTCAACAGAGGTCAGCGATAAAAATAAAACTACTCATTTGTGCTTTTGAATTTGTTGAACTGGTCTCCTAATTTGTTCCAGGAAGACACAAACCAAGAGATCACGGAATGTAGGACCAACCACAGATGGAAACGCGTCTCCTAATTTGTTCCAGGAAGACACAAACCAAGAGATCACGGAATGTAGGACCAACCACAGATGGAAACGCGTTATCTCTGATATGTGTTGACCAAATATTAGGACTTCACTTTAAATGCCTTTAGTAATAAGTTCGTATCCTAATTTGTTCCAGGAAGACACAAACCAAGAGATCACGGAATGTAGGACCAACCACAGATGGAAACGCGTCTCCTAATTTGTTCCAGGAAGACACAAACCAAGAGATCACGGAATGTAGGACCAACCACAGATGGAAACGCGTCTCCTAATTTGTTCCAGGAAGACACAAACCAACAGATCACGGAATGTTAGGACCAACCACAGATGGAAACGCGTCTCCTAATTTGTTCCAGGAAGACACAAACCAAGAGATCACGGAATGTAGGACCAACCACAGATGGAAACGCGTCTCCTAATTTGTTCCAGGAAGACACAAACCAAGAGATCACGGAATGTAGGACCAACCACAGATGGAAACGCGTCTCCTAATTTGTTCCAGGAAGACACAAACCAAGAGATCACGGAATGTAGGACCAACCACAGATGGAAACGCGTTATCTCTGATATGTGTTGACCAAATATTAGGACTTCACTTTAAATGCCTTTAGTAATAAGTTCGTACAATACACATATCTATTGCATTCGTACTGCATGTGTATACGAATGAATAAATTTCAAAAAATTTTACAAATTCAATTTGTTGCATACAATATATATTTAAAATTTTAGAATTTAAAATTCAAAATGTGTAGCATTAATTTTATTCAAACAAGATCTGCCTTTCAACATGTTATAGTGGGCATTAACGAAACTTCCTTAGATATGGCACTAAAATTTAAGGTTATCTCGTGATATTTCATTTAAGACGGCGATATTACTTCCTCATGAAAATCCCATGCACTGCAAAAATGTAAGCTAAATGAATATTCAAATTGCAAATTAACGATTGATATGAGCTGAATAGAATCAAGTGATTTAATTGTTCATACGGCAAATACCACGGCTATCGTAGCAGCTAATAGTGAAATTGGTTCCATAACCTACATAGAATAATTTTTATGTGAACACCCGATAGAAGCCTTAACACACCCGATGTGGAAAATGTGTAGAAAAAATAAAAACTTAAATCTCTCGGTCAACTCATCAATTATACGAGTTGAAAGAACATTTCCACGGTAAATTACATTTCTTCCAAACACTAGCTCAATTAGTTAACTACCGTTGGGTTTTCCCTCGGTAATACCACTCATTAATTGGGCAAAAGGTATGATTACCCGTTCTAATTTCTTGAATTCAAAGGCGAACATTTGTTCTTCCAAGTTGTAGACAAATTTAGGCATTACCTATCAATCATGATGCGATTGGGACAGATGCTATTCCAAATTAGATAGATACAATGGAAAATGTATCAAATTTGAAACCAATAATTCTAAATTTTTTCTAATAAAGATAGATCATCCTGTTCTTGTTTCGTACTGCAATTTTATTTTTCAACAACATCAACTCATAAACGGATGGGCGGATATCCCTAATTTGTACCATTTATTACGATTTACTATCGGTACATTAATATTAAAAGCATTTATCTGTATGCCTACTTTACCATAAGCAAGGATTAAACAGCTTCTAGTTTTACACCAAATTCAAATGGAATTTTGGTTTTCCTATCTATAACAAAGTAACCTCCAAATAGAATTGATACAAAATTCATAATACCGATAACCTGAGTCATTGCAACTACAAGAACAGTATCTAACAGATAACGAATTTAACAGTTGAATACAAGAGCAGAAATAACCAATTTTGTGCTAAAATGGCGTTGGTATCGTTTGTGTTAATACCCTAGCCTGAATATACTTGGCGGTATTTGGTTTAAATTAAAAAATAAGACTACCAATAATGTGGTTAGTATATTTTCAATATTATATTATATCGACAATAATATTATATAATATATATTACGTTCCTTTCATTTGCCAGACTGCGGAGCAGACAGTCCGTATCAAAAATCACTATCCGGGACCAGGATTCTTTGACATTTAGGTGTTATAATGGGCTTGTAATAGTTGGCTCTATTTGGCTAAGGTTTAGATTGTACTGGTGGTTCGCCTTGTGGCATATAATGTACTACTGAATTTCAGCCCGACATTTCAGATATGGCTAAGAAGATCTTTTCCTTAACCAGAGTCGACCAATCTTATGGCTTGACAAGGCTAACCAATATTTGAAACCAATGACGCTAAACCCAACTGTCTCAATGCAGCATCTAATTGTGTTAATTGTTATTAAATTATTAATTGTTATTAAATTATTCATTAAATTATTAATCATTCAGTTTTGATTTCTAAAATTTTGAGCATTTTATGTGTTACCTTAGTCAACGTAGTATCTATCTCAATTAGTTCTTGGTGATGCGGGGTTTGTCTGCAGTAAAAGATAGCTTGCGAACCCTCTAGTACAATATGTTTGCCCATTTTTCCTAGTATTGCCTCGACTAAACGCAACTGTAATTGTTTATCCAAGTTCCAAGTTAGTTTTTTTGGGGGGGGGGGGGGATTTGAGTTTGCGTTTGTATGTGATGTGCTTTTGGTGATTTTTTTCTTTGTATGGTTTTTGTCTGGACCGCGCTGCTGTTTGAATTTCATTTTCTATCTCATTTGTCATTGTATGCAACTCTTTGTTTCGTCTTTTGACATAATTATTTTTGAAGCTAAGAGGCTTTTGATTTTGCAGAGATGCTGAACACGGTATTTGCGGCTTAGTTGTGCACTTGTGAGGAATGGCCCCCCCCACATATTTTATTATATTTATTTAAAAATGCGACTCTTACAGTTGGTTTTCGCTGTTACAATTGCAATTTGCGTGACATATATTGGGTTGACATCTGGATGCACTTCAGGCCCGACACGAACCGAACCCGAGCGTAAGTGAACGACACACATCTGTCGTTATTTTATTATAACTATATAAAAATGCGATTCTTACAGCTAGTTTTCGCTGTTACAGTTGCAATTTGCCTGACGTGTATTGGGCTGACATCTGGGTGCCCTTCAGGCCCGACACGAACCGAACCCGAGCGTAAGTGAACGACACACATCTGTCGTTATTTTATTATAACTATATAAAAATGCGATTCTTTTAGCTAGTTTTCGCTGTTACAGTTGCAATTTGCCTGACGTATATTGGGCTGACATCTGAATGCCCTTCAGGCCCGACACGAACCGAACCCGAGCGTAAGTGAACGACACTCATCTGTCGTCACTTTATTATAACTATTTAAAAACGCGATTCTTACAGCTAGTTTTCGCTGTTACAGTTGCAATTTGCCTGACGTGTATCGGGCTGACATCTGGGTGCACTTCAGGCCCGACACGAACCGAACCCGAGCGCAAGTGAACGACACACATCTGTCGATATTTTATTATAACTATTTAAAAATGCGATTCTTACAGCTAGTTTTCGCTGTTACAGTTGCAATTTGCCTGACGTATATTGGGCTGACATCTGGGTGCCCTTCAGGCCCGACACGAACCGAACCCGAGCGTAAGTGAACGACACACATCTGTCGTTATTTTATTATAACTATATAAAAATGCGATTCTTACAGCTAGTTTTCGCTGTTACAGTTGCAATTTGCCTGACGTGTATTGGGCTGACATCTGGGTGCCCTTCAGGCCCGACACGAACCGGACCCGAGAGTAAGTGAACGACACACATCTGTCGCTATTTTATTATAACTATATAAAAATGCGATTCTTACAGCTAGTTTTCGCTGTTACAGTTGCAATTTCCCTGACGTGTATCGGGCTGACATCTGGGTGCACTTCAGGCCCGACACGAACCACACCCGAGCGCATGAATGACACACATCTGTCGTTATTTCATTATAACTATTTAAAAATGCGATTCTTACAGCTAGTTTTCGCTGTTACAGTTGCAATTTGCCTGACGTGTATTGGGCTGACATCTGGGTGCCCTTCAGGCCCGACACGAACCGAACCCGAGCGTAAGTGAACGACACACATCTGTCGTTATTTTATTATAACTATATAAAAATGCGATTCTTACAGCTAGTTTTCGCTGTTACAGTTGCAATTTGCCTGACGTATATTGGGCTGACATCTGAATGCCCTTCAGGCTCGACACGAACCGAGGGCGTGAGTGAACGACACACATCTGTCGTTATTTTTATTATCTATATAAAAATGCGATTCTTTTAGCTAGTTTCTGCTGTTACAGTTGCAATTTGCCTGGGGGGGGGGGGACGGGTGATCTTGGGGAAAACAGGGAAATGAAGATGTGATGTAAATAAGGCACACATCTGTCGGTTTTTTTTTTTAAATATTTTAAAAAGGGATTTCTTACAGCTAGTTTTCGCTGTTACAGTTGCAATTTGCCTGACGTATATTGGGCTGACATCTGAATGCCCTTCAGGCCCGACACGAACCGAACCCGAGCGTAAGTGAACGACACACATCTGTCGTTATTTTATTATAACTATTTAAAAATGCGATTCTTACAGCTAGTTTTCGCTGTTACAGTTGCAATTTGCCTGACGTATATTGGGCTGACATCTGGGTACACTTCAGGCCCGACACGAACCACACCCGAGCGCAAGTGAACGACACACATCTGTCGATATTTTATTATAACTATTTAAAAATGCGATTCTTACAGCTAGTTTTCGCTGTTACAGTTGCAATTTGCCTGACGTATATTGGGCTGACATCTGGGTACACTTCAGGCCCGACACGAACCACACCCGAGCGCAAGTGAACGACACACATCTGTCGATATTTTATTATAACTATTTAAAAATGCGATTCTTACAGCTAGTTTTCGCTGTTACAGTTGCAATTTGCCTGCAGTATATTAGGTTGACATCTGGGTGCACTTCAGGCCCGACACGAACCGAACCCGAGCGTAAGTGAACGACACACATCTGTCGTTATTTTATTATAACTATATAAAAATGCGATTCTTACAGCTAGTTTTCGCTGTTACAGTTGCAATTTCCCTGACGTGTATCGGGCTGATATCTGGGTGCACTTCAGGCCCGACACGAACCACCCCCGGGCGCAAATGAATGACACACATCTGTCGTTATTTTATTATAACTATATAAAAATGCGATTCTTACAGCTAGTTTTCGCTGTTACAGTTGCAATTTGCCTGACGTATATTGGGCTGACATCTGGGTGCCCTTCAGGCCCGACACGAACCGAACCCGAGCGTAAGTGAACGACACACATCTGTCGTTATTTTATTATAACTAT
>JASANE010029239.1:0-51324 GCA_030248225.1 Trileptium ribeirensis | reverse complement strand
ACGCTCAGAAAAGGGGATCGCGCCCAGAAATGTGAAAGCGGGGTCCAGAATTGGTATATTAAGTACGCCATAAACAAGTAAAAATGCAACTGTTGCCAAAATAGCGAATTTTTATACAAAATATGAAGTTTGGTCAAAAATACGGTTGAAAGTAATTGTTTTATAGTGCGAGAGATGCTAGTTTTAGGACAATTTCCGACATGGATTTCAACCGGAACCATTCAAAAAAATTGTTTGGGGTTGAACCAAAAGGGGGGCTGCCACCCCCGCAACCCCCCCTCCGGCTACGCTCTTGGCTATTGTAGAACTATTTCTTTTGACAGACCGAAGCAAATGTGTTATTAAAATTCTTTATGTGAAGGGACATAGAAGGAAAATGTGACAGAATTTTGCATATATTTGTACTTACACGGGTTCTTAGTTGGGCCGTGTACTTATGTGCAATACCATTCATGGCGGTAAGTAGTTTTTCAAGATGTCAGATATTGTGCAATGTTCTACTGTGAGTGCGTAAAACATGTAGAATGGTTGTACTTTTTTCAAAATTGTTAAATAAATCGCTCAAAAATTCGGGTTTACATTTTTGATTTCAGTATTCGCAACTTAATGAACCACAGGAATTCTGTTGCATATACCAACACAATTTGCGTTCGTGCACATTCCTCCATTTCGCACGTTTGTAAGCGTTCATCAAATCACATCTTAATTTTGACATGTTGTGTTCGCTGTCTATCTGAAAGTATGCTACTGAAACGTGATTGGAAACGTGTTTTTAACTTTCGCGGTCAGTAAATTGCGATCTAGTTCGTGATTAGTCGCTGCGAACAGCGTTTGCGCGTTTAAGGTTATAGACATTTTGCATGTTAATATGAATTTCAAAATCAAAATTTTCAGGAAACATATAATTTCCAATACCATTTTAACTGTTCACACACAATAAAAAATGAAAATTAAAAGCAGGCGTATACAGTGGTAGTTTAATATAATCAAGATAGAGGAGATGCATATCCGATTAAGCATGTAATTTCGTGAACGCGCACAAAATGTGCGTGAAAATATCAGATCTCCTCCTGTTCGGTTTTGGTTAAACTTGAATACAGAACTCAGAAATGTTAGCGCTAAATTTTAAGCTAAGTATGTTATTCTGACAAAAGAATACTGTGTCTTTTCCTAAATTGCAAAG
Source organism: Trileptium ribeirensis (assembly GCA_030248225.1). NCBI lineage: Eukaryota > Metazoa > Nematoda > Enoplea > Enoplida > Thoracostomopsidae > Trileptium > Trileptium ribeirensis. The sequence continues at coordinate 50,141 of JASANE010029239.1, read as the reverse complement.
TCTGGAATATTGTCGAAACAATCGAATTCTGGAAAAGCGCATCGGCATTTAAATATATCGAATACTCGATATTATATTTAATCACAAATGGTTCAGATCTGATTCATTTGCCGAAAGATTAAAGCTAGTTTGAAGCTCAGATTGCCACTCTAATCTGCACATACAATTTAAAACAAGGCTAAAGAAGTATATATAGTGTATAATATAATATGCATATACAAGATGGAATGATCTCGAACACACTTGGCTGATAGCAATATCGGAACTGAAAACGAAATTAAAATAAAATGTGATGATTCCGGTGTTGAAAATGTTTAATATCGTAGAGATCTCTGTATCATGGCGGCTTCACGAATCAATTTGCCGTCGTCGAAAGCCCTTATGGGATAGCTTTACGCGCTTCAAATCAGCATTAAAATTAATAATAACAGCAGCAGTAAGCTAGTACTATTTCTCAATATGCCACGAAAGAATCACACGTACGGTGGTGCTGTCTGTTTCCAATTTGAAAAGAATGTTTTTATTTTCAACGAAATGAAAATCTGTACCTTTCTTTCAATAATCGGGTATTATATTACAAAACAAAGGAATAATGTTTGGCTTTTCTTTAAATAAATTTTAAGACAATTTTTTGTTTCACAAACAAAATATAGAATAAGTTAGTAAACAAAAATATCTGACAATTGACTGCCGCAAACCGCATACAGAAACTAAAAGGTTCGTGTATGCATATTATTGTGTCAACGTTGATTATAATAGATAGACTGTTATGCAGTTTGCTAAAAATTTTTTTGGGATTAAAATGACTAACAAGTTTTCGTTTCCAAAATAAAAAGATATAAAAAATTTCAAGTCGCATAATATAAAATCTGCAAAATCGGTTTGCAAAAAATTTCTTTCTCAAAGTGCTAAAATTTTTGAACTCATGTTCATCCGAGCAAATTAGAAGCTTGTGCACCCGCATTAAGCCCAGAACGGGCTCAGAACATTTAGCAGGTTCACATAGCTCGCAAATTTCAACGCTATAAATTTGAGACCGTACCCGGCTCTCTGCGGATACCCGTCTGCAGGGGACCCACGAACCTTTAGCGGCGGGGTTTGTCGCTCTCTATCGTAAACTCTTTAACGTGGGATGCAGCCGGAGAGCCAAATTGGCAGATCGCCGATGTTCTTTGATGGCGGCGCGGTAGCCCCACGCCTCAGATACATGCTTATATGTTTGTCCTATCTTGAATGATGAAGCTTAATTAATCGAAATACGGTTTAATTGATGTTATGTATTAAGAATTTTTCATTTCTGTGCACGGTGCGTAAACTTTATTCAAAACGTCAAATAAATGAATTAAATAAAGTTTCCCCTAGAATATCTTTTCAAGGCTTTTCCCCCATAGTATCTAAATATGATTATTATAGTGGTTAGAACAGTTCACATCGCTAAAACAATGAACCCCTTAGAACAGGGGTTCGGGGGGGGGCTGCAGCCCCCGACTTAAACTTAGTGTATGTCTCATACAATGACCTAACCTTAGGCTAAAGTTTAGGCTTAGTATATCGAGAGCGGTACGGTATAATTAAATTTAGGCTCCTTAAGGATACCTTGGCTGGCAATGCTGGTGCTACTGGGCTTGGGACTATTCCCCATGGATTGTTGTAGCCCTAATGTTAAGATTTATTAAACACTAAAATTTCTCGAACTCATCAATTCAAGTTTTTCCAATATAGTACATTTTTTCAAGTACACCACCAATCTGTTACGGGGGACTTGAATTGATCCAAACAAATTATACTACAATACAATACAATACAATGCAAATTTTATTCATTTCTTATGGTACATACGAGACTTTACATTTACTAAAGTAACAAAGACCAACTTGTTAGTTTTCAATTTGCTTCAGCTATGAAATATTTATTATAATTTACTGTTAAACATCGAAGAACTGTTTCTGCTTTTAAACAACCTCGGGCAGAACGGTTCATAGGCTCAAAAGTATGATACCGCAAATATAGTATCCAAACGTGTTTTTAAGAAAGGTCTATGAACGCAGTATCTGCAGAGTCTTTGCAGACTGGAACTTCAACCCCAATTGTTTTGTATACTTCAGCGTTTCTTAAAAGTGTGCCGATTATAGAGGAATAATAAGTTGATGAATAACTAGCCTCGTGTTTATCAAAACAAAATTTTTGTATGAAAAGTACTATATAAACGCGAGTGTTTGAGCACTTATCGTTAAACTTAGTTACTCAACATTAAAAAGGATGTTATCGATAGTTTAATTTTAAAAGTTAATATATGGAATTAAATTGTTCAAAACTGTATTAGTTAGTAGGTAAGTATTTGCTTTTAAATGATGATGTTTTCCACTTTTACGAACATTATATGGGTTGAAATTACGGCTTGTTTATCTTCTTAATGTTCCTTCGTCAGACAGTACTGTATTTAATGTTGGTTCTTGAATGAAATGAATTGTAGTATCCTTAAACTCAAAAATTTACAATTTCTATGAATGAAGTTTTCAATTGCTGCCTTGAATTATAACCTTGAAACTTAAAATTTCAAAATTTATAGATTATTGTAAATACCTCCAATGCACTACGTTACTTTGCCATTTTTACGATGCGTCATGAAATAATATTGAACAGAAATATTGTATTAAAATTATATTAAAGGCTTATCGATTGAAAACATATTTAAAATTATATTTTATAACATCATTTTTGTTATTTAAAATTATATAAAACATGCTCATTTAAATTAGCTGCCGGCGTGCCATTAGCTGGAGTCAATTTAGTCTTGTAACTATTATATATATACAGCCTCAATGACATCACATTTATATCAAATATAAACCAGTACTTGTAAAAATTCTCACAGTAACGATTATGGATGCTCAATTTTTTTCGCCATGCGCGAGTGGACTTGCGCCATTTGAGGTTTAATTTCTGTGTATTAACATGAACTTTGTTTTTTTGAAATTTTCATGTTCGTACTTCCTTTTATCATTACATTAACATTACTACAAGTACATCGGAAATCTAAAAGTTTCACGCTCGGAGTGAGAGACCTAACGTCTTAAGCAAACATCATTATGCTAAATTTATAGTTATCGATATGCAATGAGTTTTTGTTGTTGCTGCTTGTTGATAAAATATTTATTTGTATTGTCGGATTTTTGCTAACAACAATATATTCATTATGTCAAGAAGTATACTAAACCTATTCTGTCTGAAAATGCAGCTGAATTCGAGAGTTGTTGCCTGAACCAGATTTTTTTGCTTTCTTGCGAAATGTTTGTCACAGCAGCATGCAAAGCTGCGTCAGTGTTGTACCATCAATCCTTGCATCATAAAGAGGCAAAGAATTCATTAAAACATTCAGGAAACAATATTGACAATTTCGCATGGGTTTGTTGCGAGTCCATTGCTCATCCACAAGAGACCCACGTATATTTGGGTGCAAAAAGCTGTCATGACACCGATCAACTGGCTTGTCCTCAGCTCGTGCTTCCTACCAGTATCGAGATGGGATCGCGACGGTTCTCGTGATAGATATACAATAGCTGTCAATTCCTCGAGATTAATTTATATCTAGATGCTGGGATAGGACCGCTGGGTTTGGCACCATTGCTTTTAATTATTTACTAGATAGATCAAAACATGACTAATATATTTAGATCAAATGAAATAAATAAGAAATAAACTAAATTAAAAGATATTATTTTATTCATACCTGAACTTTGAGCAAATCCGAGTATTCTTTGCAAAGTTATAGACGATGGTAGTACCATTTGGGCGTTTTTATCCGGAAACTATATTACCCCATATTTCATAGCTAGACATATACTGGAATGAATTCAGCACAGTATCTGTTTATCAAAAAATCGACATACGTGGTAAAACCATGACCTTCAAAAGAACCAACAATTCCAAAACCATTTATTATGACAACGAAATATACTCAAATCTTGGTAGACAATATTGCTTTTAGCAATCTATACCGTAGTTTGGCCGAGCTTTGAAAAATCGACTATATTATATGTATGTTATATAGGTACACCCACTGTCAAAATTTAAACAAAATTCTGCCCGTCATCTTCAAGCTATAACATCAGCAATACTTACACGATTTTGACACAAAATTGACAGTTTTTTCCATCTTGTTTAGTGGCTAAAAAGGTTATAGGATAGATGACATGCATGCAGTTGCAGTAGTACAGTCCCCTGTACTATGAAAATATTAGTAACATCACTTTACCGGTTACCTTGTTATAGATGGAAACAACAATATTCGACATGAAAAAGTTGATTTGGCTTAAAATTTGACTTTGTTTTATCCCATTTCTTAGAAAGACATACATACAGAGTAATGCTTCTGCCGCTATGTGGCGATGGTTAACAGCAATCAATAGTGCACAACTAATTTATCTAACTTTGTTATTTTGGTTTCTAATATAGCACGTTTTATCGTGTGTCCTTCTCTGAGCAGTATCTGTCGCAAAGTGTAATGATTCCGAGGTGACGGCTACCCATGTCTACAACATGGCACTACATTTAGACACTTCAGTCTTTGAGTTCAGGAACTAGAGGAGTCATAACTACTGATTAATATTTGGTATTACCTGGGGTAAACGAAACCCAACGGTAAATATCAATACATTTCGAACATCGAACAGTGATCAACTTGATAATTCCATTTCCATCGGCGTCAATCACTGTGACTCCGTTTTGTTTCGCCTTGAATGGGGTAGGATGAATCCGGACCGTTTGCCACTGGTTAGCGTGCTCCTTCAAACGGATCGGACTTGTGAAAATTCTGTTTCGACCACAGTAGAGTTTTGCACTGAAGCAAAAGCTTATAATGCACAATCTGAGAAAAGCAAAAAAACAAGGTGTCAGCCTAACGACAATGACAGAACCAAGCAAAAATTAATGTAACATAAAATGTATAAAAGCATAAAGCTAAAACAGAAACAAACCTACTAAGAAAAAACATATTTGGTATTTCGATACAACAGATATGCGTTGCATGCATAACTATATGCTGAATGCATAAAGTCAACGACCTTGCAGCAAATTTTATGGTTGATAATAAAAAACAATCAGAAACCTGTATAAGATAAGTATACGGGACGCTTTGCTGTGGGCGAACATTAACCGTTTAGCCAAGCGTGGATTTATGATTACATATTATATAGCTGACGCGTTCAAGTCGTAAAATTGGCAAACAAATTAGCAATCAATATCGAACCAACAGATTGAGGTGACGATAACGATGAACCAACCAACTAATTTACATCTTAAATGATGATATGTTAATTGGAGCATAACAAATTGAACGCCTGCCAGACAAAACGACAATAAATAGGCAAAATAAAATGGTGATGACAAAGTGATTGAGGTGTTTTTTATATAGGCTGTTTTTTGGCACCGATTTCCGAATCAGTCATTTCTGCTTGACGCGAATTTTAGGAACGGTTCAGTAACTACAGTACAGACTTCCAGACAAGTGTGGATACTGCAACGACAATAAATAGGCAAAATAAAATGGTGATGACAAATTGATTGAGGTGTTTTTTATATAGGCTGTTTTTGGCAGCGATTTCCGAATCAGTCATTTCTGCTTGACGCGAATTTTAGGAACGGTTCAGTAACTACAGTACAGACTTCCAGATAAGTGTGGATACTGCAACGACAATAAATAGGCAAAATAAAATGGTGATGACAAAGTGATTGAGGTGTTTTTATATAGCCTGTTTTTTGGCAGCGACTTTCGAATCAGTCATTTCTGCTTGAAGCGAATTTTAGGAACGGTTCAGTAAATACAGTACAGACTTCCAGACAAGTGTGGATACTGCAACGACAATAAATAGACAAAATAAAATGGCGATGACAAAGTGATTGAGGTGTTTTTTATATAGGCTGTTTTTGGCAGCGACGTCCTTATCAGTAATTTCTGCTTTAAGCGAATTTTAAAAACGGTTCTGTAAATGCATTACAGTGCTCTTATTCTGAAACAATACGGCACGAATCAAAAAGTGTACTACAAATATATTTTACTGGATTTACCCTGATTTAGTGTAAACAATCTGGTCGTGATCAAACAAATATTTCACTACTATATTCGGTATTTGTGTTCTCAATATAAGTAGATCCACTTTAAGCATACTTTATCGTAGCTCATTTCTGTGCATTACGAATCCCCTTCCACAAGTTAGTCCAAAATCAAATTAATTCACAACTACTGCTGGGCGTAGTAGCGTAATGTAACGAAGAACTATCGAACGCTAGGGGTTTAAGCAAAATTCAACACTCTGGACTTTTGGGAATGTCCGACTGTCGTTACCGAAAACGATGAACTCTGACGCTTAATTCAATGTACCACTTAATTCGAATGAACACCCCAAAATACTCGAATTAAACTCTGAGTCTAGCCTCTAGGCTATAATACTATCACTCTCTATGCGTGTATACACAAATAATTCCATTCTGTCTATTCTCAGCAAAAGAAGTGTGCGCGGGTTCAGTATGAGTAATCCCTTTAAATGTACTGCGGTTCAAAACAAACTCTAAATGAAATGATGAGTAAAGTACACACGTACAAAATCCCCAACATAAAATCCACCAAACTGACCAATCAGTAAAATCTCTAAACGCAAAAGAGAAGAATATTTGTTAAAAAATCGCAAAAGTAAGCACATGCTCTTTAATAGTCATCATCATGCCGCAGTGTCTCTATCTTTACTTCTTCACAGGAAATCTTTGTACCGCTTTAATGTCCACGAACCGCGTGATTGTCCACAATAATCGCCCAAGAATGTAGCTTGCACGAATAGCCGATAAATAGGGACGCCTCTATGCTAAAGTTCAACGCTACTCTACAGCTAAAGTCCCAACGCTTTAAAGCCGCTAGCGAACAGAATTAACCTGGTAATACCACCACAAAGTCCAAACCTCTATGTAAAACTGACTTACGATAACCGCAAAAGAAAGCAGTAACGAACAACCAACCGACAAACAAAACTCTAAACTGTCGCGCAATAACTAAAGAATAAGACTGACGAACAACTGAGGTGAGGCTAAGCAACAACTGCCGAACTTTATGACAGTAGAACTGAAGTGAGGCCTATAGCAGAGTGCGTGCTGGCTTATATACCCAAGCTTCGACGCACTTGAATGTCATCTCTCAGTGATTCCGAGAACTACAGGACTATTAATAGCAAAATGTTTTGACCTATCCCACCCCAGTACAAACAAAGTCGTTCCAAGGCAACCATATGTCATATGCAACAGAATTCAATAGACGATCGAAAACAACCCAGGCTATCCACTCTTATAAACAAGAACTATTTGGTTGAAATAGTTTCTAGTGCATAGCTGCACAGAACATAGGCAAAACGCAGCGCATGGGTAAAGAAACCGCCCGCAATGCAATTCGCCGAATTTCACAGTGCACTATTGTCGGCATAATGCTACTTTGTGTGATGACTTAAAACTGAACAATGACACACAAACAATCGATAGCCAAAACAACAATCTTATCGCTCATGTGAGCACTTTTGCGATTTTTCTTAGTAATTACATAATATATATATATGAAGAACATATACTTGTATGCATTACTACGAGCAAGCCTTGTTACAAGACTCGTGTGCATACGCAAAGTAAAAAGGATCACATATGCAGTGTTGTTATAGAATGTAACGTCTGAAGGACATCATGTCGACTCACGAAATTCTAGTTAAAATAATCTTAGCATCTAATGTTTTTTATGCTAAGCGCAGGGGCGTCGCCACGCGTGTCTCTTGTTACATATTTCACTGCTATATTCGGCATTTGTGTGCTCATTATAAGTAGATCCACTTTAAGCATACTTTATCGTAGCTCATTTCTGCGCATTACGAATCCCCTTCCACAAGTTGGTCCAAAACCAAATTAATTCCCAACTACCGTTGGGCTTTTAGGCACTTAATTGGAGGAAAATACTCAATTTTTGTACCAAACGCACAGCTTTATGAAAATAAAAGATAATATATTATATTATTTTGCCGCGAAGATATAGTCGCCTCATTGTGTCTTGCAGTACCTATTGCTATTGCCGAGTTGAAACTGTGACGTCGACGGTCCAAACCAATTTATATTCTTTTCTTAATTATATCTTGTTGGATCGTAATAAATTATCAACTATATTGTATTCATATAACTAGATATAAAAATGTCTAATTCTGGTTTTGGTTTTGGTTGTGCCTTTTTGCAAGAATTGTTAAAGTTCAATTTTTACGATAGTTGGGAATTCGCACACTGGCCTATAGTTTTAACGTTTTTCTCTCTTAACATCAATATGGGCGCAAATTCACCCACACTTGAAGCGTAGCTCTTACTATACGTCTGTATAACTTAACATATATCAGTTTCAAACCTAATTTTTTTCTACCAAACAAAAATAAATTTTTTCAGCAACAACAACCACAAGAAAGTTTATTAACAAATTATATACTGGTAAAAAGAAGAGTCAGAATGACGAAGTTAACGGTGCATAAATAAAAATAACTTGCAGCTATAGTTTCAAAATATTTTGGAAAATACGCAGATAGCGCCATGCGCGCTAACGGCTAACCTCAGCCTGAATTTAGCTCTAAAAATACCAAAAATAATTCAAAGTAATAATATAGGGCTCAGTTCCAAGAGAGTACTTTCAATTTAATTTTCAAAATTGTTTCAATATTTGTTTTTGGAAAATGTAATTCCATACTTAGAAAACTGCTTAGACTGCTACATATGTGGACAACGTTATAGAGAAACTAGTTTGCCTAAATATTACGACAGTTAAATATTTTGTTGCATAAAATTTGTTCTGTTGTAAAATAGCTTTAGCAAGAACTCGTGTAAAAACGAGTGCGGTCATAAATTTCAAACGATGGAATTTGCGCAGGCCCGCCTTGATATTTTAATTTATACAAATTATTTCCTTGTAGAAGAGTGAGTCTTGAAGTGACATTGCGGTCACCGCGACACTAGCAATAGTATTAAGAAGAATATTTTTCAGATTTGAGCCGAATCGGTCGAGTGTTACAAACAATAATACCAACATTACATTTGATTTTAGCCTACCACATGATGCTATTTAATTAGATTCAAATACTTATACTTGTACACTCCTAGCCTTATACGCCCCCAATAAAAAAATTTATCCGTATTCGCGGAGCATTTTCCTAGAGCTTCAATAAAATTTCAATAAATACTTGTCATTTAATATAATGTTTTGAACACTACACGTAATAATTAATAACTTAGCTGTTTTCTTTGAAAAATCAAAACAATGAATCTCGTTATACAATATTTTACGGTAAATCATGTTTAATGTACTAAAGATTATAATCTTAAAATTATTAATAGAGGTCGCATACCCTGGCCTGCAACTTCAGAGCGCATACGGCCATGTTAGTCTCTTAATTCAGGACCTATAGCTGCACAACATTAATTTTTGGTGATTTAAATGGTAAGTATTACCTTAAGTAAATCCAACGATACTACGGCACCACGTACCTTCTTCAATCGAAGCGTATATATAATATATTGTCGCAGTTGTTGCAGTAACTTATTCTAAGCTTATCCTTAGTAACTATCCCTATTGTAAGTATCCTTATCCTTAGTTAAGCAACATATGCTTAGCATACATCTAAGCAAAGTATGGGCCCAAGATGGCTAGAACCTCTTGGTTATCGTATTAACATTAAAGCTGTATATAACCTTTAGACCCAACGTAAATATTATTCAATTACATTCTAAACCTCTGAAGTAATCATAAGTCCTATGGGCAATTAAATGCTTATCGTTGTTTAGTTACCATTGTCCTAGTGGGACATGCTTTGACAAACCTTTATCATAGAAATAATAATATATACCGTCGAGCATCGTGCACTGTAGTTGTATGACGTGGTACGTTGCAGTGTCAATCAATTTCAGATTAGTATTAAAATACCGCAAATTATTATTCAGACCGGTACCAAGATGTGGTATCTATCTAGCCTAATAAATAAATATTAATCAAACAAATTACAATAGAAACTTACTATTGTACATGTCGAGATAGAAGTATTATCTGGGGTGTAAATATGAAAACCAAAAAAGCAGAACTATCTGGTCTGTTATTCTAATAACAGAGGCTTTTGTCTCACAACGCTTTTTAACGTGGATGTTTACGAAACATACCTTTCAACGACTATCAGAAATTGCTTCGTTTGATTATTGCTTTAAAATTTAGAAATCACAGCATGCCGGATACTGTGAATAATTTTGCAAATCTAAAATATCTCCCCAAAATAATAGACTTTCCGAAATAATAATTAAAAATTTTGTTCCTGATTCTCACAATTCCTGTTTCCTGACGTACATTATCAAATATTGTGTTCCACTGTTCCAAATGAGGAATTTAGTGAGGTTTAAACATAAATACATACATAGGAAAAGGCAACGCTTACAACTAAACGTGCTGATGCTTGCGAAGCTAACTGACTTGATGATCATTCTATATCTGCTCGGTTTAAGCCTCGGTCAGTGTCATCCACCTCCAACATTTTCAGTTCATCGATAATCTTCCTATGGCGTCTAGCGTCCGGAATTTTGAACTTTGTCTCATCTGCTTGTCCAAAGCATCACGCTAAGCCATAGGTGTTCGTCGTGTTAGGAGGATGTAAATGGTGTTGGGTGCTACCCGCCCCCATCCCTCTATGGACACGTATGCAGTAAACGTTACTAGAATTTATTCCTCCATTCCGGAATTTCTAAGTTTATGACCAACCCCAATGATTTTCGCCATTTTCTATGACAAATCACCATAAATTGCCTGTTTTCCAGAAATCCTAGCGCCCTATGATACTCTGTGTGGTTAAAGACACTTGGTAATATTTTTTATGCAACCCGAAAGATAATAACCTAAATCTAAAAGAGATGGATGCAATCGACTAAAACTAATGATTGCCGAAGACTATTGACCAATAATACCTGGAAGGTCATAACCATTATTATCATATAACCTCACATAAGCACATAGCAGAGTGCAAATTTACACCTGGGTGCTTTAATTTGTTTCATGCAATAATAATTATTGTGTCCGCACAATAAGACTCAGTCAGTATTATAAGCACATGACGACTATTCTGAGCGCAATAACGACTCACCGTGTGTGGTCATTTATTCCCAGTTGGAGATTACGTGTTGTTCGTCAGTTACCTATCAAGTCTGTATGCGTGTGCGTGAATACGATGACCAAAACATGATAATGCAAAGACTGATATCGCGCATTAATCACATTTATTTGGCCTTTAGAACAGATTAGCTAATTTTGTTTTTCGGCGTTCTCGTGATCGCGGGTCATCGTAAGGGCATTGTATTTGAACTATTCAGGTGGAAATAACAATCGTCTGCTTAACAAAGTGGTAGGAGTATAATCTTTTCTGTAAAAAATAATTGTACACATGTGTGCTGATTTAGAAATCAAACCAATAACTGTTTTGGGTAGTAAAGAGCACTTATTGCTAAGACATCCCGCCATCCACCCCGTCAAAAGTTTCTGTATTTGGCGCATACAGTGACATATTAGTAGCATATCCGCATAAAAGAAAGGCTTATCGTCACAGTATGCTCTAATCTGTCAACCAGGAAAGATTATCCAATAATAATTGATCCTCTAACAACTTAGTAAAAGATTCTACCATAACGTAAACACACGTCAATTCAACCTGATTAAGAAAGTCTTTGGAATAGTTTCCCCGTTTGCAGCATTCACTGTAGGTTTCATGTCTACAGATTTAGGGGTGGAATTTCATGCATTTATGAGTTCAAAGCATTATGGAAAGTGATTGCTTTAATATGTTGATCTTGAATTTGTCTTTAAAACTTTTTTGGAATGACTACTGAGGGCGGTTACAATGGAGACCTGAAGTAAATAACGATAAATACCAATTTTTTGTTAACTATTTTATGTATCATTATTACGTCGATTTCCGCAGCGGCTTAAGGTTGATGTTTTAATTCTGTTCGCATAAAATAAATAGTTGCAAATATTAATTGCTTTTACAGGATTCAACGCCCCCTGCCATTTGCGACTTTTGGAGTCCCCTCACCTGTGCCATACATATATGAGCATGGATGAATTTTGTACAATTTTCTAAGTTGCTATATATCTTTGGGAGTCCAATGTCGTGGCCCGATGCAAATCAACGAGAAGCTGGAGGAGTGCAAAAGGCAACATTTGTTCGAACCCGCAACCACCCTAAAACTACAACTATAGGCGTGTTCACACGTTCAAAATTTTTGTTCAAATTTTGATCAAAATTTCAGCTCAAATTTTGATCAAAGTTTGAAAGCATCTTTTTTGCACTTTTCATAAGTTTGAATGTGTGAACACTGTTCAAACTTTTCAAGAATATTCCTGTAGCCAATCACCGACAAGATTAATTATTTGAAAAAGTTTGAGCTAAAATTTTATTCTCAAATTTTGAAATATCGCAATTTTTCGTTAAATATTAGCGTAAATTTTGATCAAAACTTGAACAAAATTCAAGCTCAAATTTTGAGCTCAAAATTTGAGCAAAAAGTTTGCGCGTGTAAACACGCCTTAAGAAATATAAATTTTCTTACTATTAATAATCATCAGACAGATGTGTGACAGTTGAATTGAACAATGATTGATTTCACGGGAATACAGCGGCAGCCAAGTAACTAAACATCCATTTCTAAATTTAAGTAATAATATTCTACACCGGCAAGGCGTAATGAGCATTACAACTACGAACATTGAGTGCTTGGCGTACAAATAGATGTCGTACCTGTTTCCTGAAGCATTACTAATTCGGTCTCGCTGACTGACATAAGGAAATGGTTGATGATGATGACGACGTATTTTAAAATCTACATTATAATCCTAATGAATCAATTGAATGATCGTCGGTTTCAATTTTATAAATCACTCGACTGCGTAACAGCCACCGACTGCTTATAAGCTTAAAATTTATCAGAGCGCGTTGCATGCTGATGGACAAGAAAGTGAACATAACATATGATTATGATTATATCTACGAATATTCATCGGATTTGTACTTTGTATATGTATAATATGTTAGTAAAGTATCAAAATGGGCATAATATAAAACACATATATAAGTATAGATAGTTACGATCACTGTTTTCGCAGATTTTCGTAACTTTTATATTATTTGATCCACAATAGAGTCAAAATGTTCAGCCTAGCTTGTGTTTGCGCTGCTTGAATTATTTGCTATTTAAAATGTTACAAAACCGGCATCAATTAAAGACTTTGTCGTTTCGATAATATGGGATTTTGCTAGTTTGAGTTTCATTATTTCTCATAGGTGCCCGCCCGATCTAAAAACGAAGGCAATACATCATATATTCTCAACGAGTGTTGATGATGATGATGATGATGGAGTCTCACCGTCGATGCGATGTATGAGATCACTGGTTGAACTTGTGCGTCTTCATATGTGAGATGAGCCCGATCCTCGCTCCGCAGAGTCTCCCGCTGACTTGAGCTTAACTCTCCCGCAGACTTAACAACGAGTGTTACAACTTGGCTAAATAACATGTTTCCTGGTTGGAGCGGGTGAAGAACGTTGCTATAAGCTTGTTTAAAATCAGTTAAAGACAATCATGCAGTTACCCGTCGTAGACCGTTTAAGAGTCTTAAAACGCTAAATTTTGGTATCAAAAATAGTCATTATTTTTCCATTGATAAAATGCGTCCATTCGAATGCATCCAGACGAAGGCAATAGATTATATATTCTTAGTTTGGAACGGGTGAAGGACGTTGTTACAAGGTTGTTTAAAATCAGTTAAAGTCTATGATGCAGTTACCAGTCGTGAACCCTTCAAGAGTCTTAAAACGCTAAATTTTGGCATCAAAAATAGTCAATATTTTTGAATTTGGGTGTATAATGAATGATTGAATGAGTCCATATATTTTGGACTTTGATAAACACAACGAAATGAACTATATTTGTGTTGTATATATTCATACGACATGGGTAAAGTAAAAGGGTTTCCAATCATAAAAATGGGACTATCAAATCCCAGATTTCTTGACATTTGGGGTTAGTAAAATTCATGTTGCATGTACACGTTATGTTCATGGAAAAAGGAATGAAATGTGGTGGAAATTACATCCACGTTATATATGTATTATACTATTTATAAGTCCATTCAATGACTTCGTGAAGCTCATTTTAGAATTTCATAACTGCTGTTTAGCGGCTCACCGTAATAGTTCCATGATCCTTCGCTGCCCAATTAACTGGTACCTAAATGTTTTACCCCTTGCTCTGCTCTCCGTCGTTTATACGTAGGTAGGAAAAAGGAAACCGCAAATGCCTCAAGAAAACAAATTAGTTCAGCAGCTCCACAATCTATTCTAATGAAAACTCAATATTTCCATTTTAAATCTATAACAACGTAAGTGGCATAAATGTATTTATTTATGTTTTTTAATTCAGTGACAACAACCTTGTTCTGCAAGAGTATGAATATGTTAAAAAATTAGACGCTTCGACTCCCAATCAATTAACTAGTAGGTGCATGTTTTAAACCTTGCTCTGCGAAATAATATGGTTTAAACGTAGGTAGCAAAAAGCGATCCGCAAATGGTTCAATAAAGCAAATTATTTCAGCAGCTCCACAATCTATTCTAATGAAAACTCAATATTTCCATTTTAAATCTATAACAACGTAAGTGGCATAAATGTATTTATTTATGTTTTTTTAATTCAGTGACAACAACCTTGTTCTGCAAGAGTATGAATATGTTAAAAAATTAGACGCTTCGACTCCCAATCAATTAACTAGTAGGTGCATGTTTTAAACCTTGCTCTGCGAAATAATATGGTTTATACGTAGGTAGCAAAAAGCGATCCGCAAATGGTTCAAGAAAACAAATTATTTCAGCAGCTCCACAATCTATTCTAATGAAAACTCAATATTTCCATTTTAAATCTATAACAACGTAAGTGGCATAAATGTATTTATTTATGTTTTTTAATTCAGTGACAACAACCTTGTTCTGCAAGAGTATGAATATGTTAAAAAATTAGACGCTTCGACTCCCAATCAATTAACTAGTAGGTGCATGTTTTAAACCTTGCTCTGCGAAATAATATGGTTTATACGTAGGTAGCAAAAAGCGATCCGCAAATGGTTCAAGAAAACAAATTATTTCAGCAGCTCCACAATCTATTCTAATGAAAACTCAATATTTCCATTTTAAATCTATAACAACGTAAGTGGCATAAATGTATTTATTTATGTTTTTTTAAGTCAGTGACAATAACCTTGTTCTGCAAGAGTATGAATATGTTAAAAAATTAGACGCTTCGACTCCCAATCAATTAACTAGTAGGTGCATGTTTTAAACCTTGCTCTGCGAAATAATATGGTTTATACGTAGGTAGCAAAAAGCGATCCGCAAATGGTTCAAGAAAACAAATTATTTCAGCAGCTCCACAATCTATTCTAATGAAAACTCAATATTTTCCTTTTAAATCTAAGACAACGTAAGTGGCATAAATGTATTTATTTATGTTTTTTTATTCAGTGACAACAACCTTGTTTTGCAAGAGTATGAATATGTTAAAAAATTAGACGCTTCGACTCCCAATCAATTAACTAGTAGGTGCATGTTTTAAACCTTGCTCTACGAAATAATATGGTTTATACGTAGGTAGCAAAAAGCGATCCGCAAATGGTTCAAGAAAACAAATTATTTCAGCAGCTCCACAATCTATTCTAATGAAACCTCAATATTTCCCTTTTAAATCTAAGACAACGTAAGTGGCATAAATGTATTTATTTATGTTTTTTTTAATTCAGTGACAACAACCTTGTTGTGCAAGAGTATGAATATGTTAAAAAATTAGACTATTCATGTAAATCTAAAACAATTCAAACTTTCCCGAGTAAAACTATAACAAAACCGAAGTAATAACCTGAACTGAGTTTAATCTAAATATTATTCTAGTACATAAATACATAATTAGATGCTTAACTTGCTTTACGCCAAACTAGTATCTCTTTGTAATCAGTCAAATTTATAGAAATGTTATCTGATTTTAATATCATTTTTATCATCGTCGAAATGCAGCTAAGATCAAAATGTATAAGCTAGTTTTTTTATAGAAGCAGCTCATTTCAATATATAATAATTTGTGTTCACGAAAACATCAATCATATTTTAAAATTAGTACAAGAAAGGAAACATTCTTTTAGCAGCCGACAGACGTTTGCATTTTTATGCAAATTATATATGCTAAAATAAAATATAAATTGCGGGTGTAGGACATTTTGGTCCCGGACATTTTGGTCCCGGACAGTTTGGTCCCGGACATTTTGGTCCCGGACATTTTGGTCCCGGACATTTTGGTCCCCGGACATTTTGGTCCCGGACATTTTGGTCCCGGACATTTTGGTCCCGGACATTTTGGTCCCCGGACATTTCAATACAGGCACAGGCACAATCACAACACCGTTGTGATATGCCAATCTCACTTAAATTTGGATAAACTTATAAGTAGCTAATTAATTTTTAGCTGGATCACGCCACGTTCAATACTAGTTAGTTACACAATGATGGAGAAAGAATTTAAATTTTCGAAATCATTCTAAAATATGCAACAAACGCCTAATCCAATTATTATACTAAATAGCTACTTCGAAAAACCTTAATCGTACTGTAATACTGCGTTGTCTTATTTTACATTTCTACTCAATCAAAATTTAGCGCTTATTATTAATCATTGCTAAAAAGCAATGCGCACTTTTTGATGTGCAAGATCCAATATTATGTATCGTAATTCTTAACCTCATTTTGCCTGACATACAATCAGTTTGTGTAAATAGTACAAATAAACATATAACATACATTGCACATTATGAAGCACGTAAAAATGTAACGTGCTTGGCTTATTACTATAGTAGTTGACGTACAGAAACTACTAAATCCACCCACATGGCTTTCTACTACGATTGTAACCATATATAACTGAACAACTGATTTTGCTTACCCAACGGTCTCAGTGCAAATTAATTTTATAGCAACTATTAGTGCAAATATATACTGGACGGTGCCTTTGAAATTGACTATACAAAAAGGAAATGTGAAAACAGCAGACGAGAAACAAATTTCTAGTCGTGTCCTAAAATACACAATAGAGGTACATCCGTCATCGCCTATCACTAATACGTTTTACAGCCATTGCTTTCCCGCACTCCTAGCTATGTAATTTTTGATGAAAACTGTGTGTGACGTTAGTCATATATAATGTGATAATTTGGCTTGGCGGTCTGTAATATAAGGCGGATACAAATACCAACTCTGATTGGATAACGCATTCTATTCGATCTTGTCTTAACATGTAGGCACGTGATTGCAATAACTAAGTCTTGCTTGCTACTGAAATGTATAAAACGTATTTTTATAACGGCTGCTGGAATATATAATGGTGATCTGCTGTTTAGCAGAATGCACTTTAATGGAGGAAAGTTTCCTGGGACCAAAATGGCCGGAACCAAAATATCCGGGATCAAAATGTCCGGGGACCAAAATGTCCGGGACCAAAATGTCCGGGACCAAAATGTCCGGGGACCAAAATGTCCGGGACCAAAATGTCCGGGACCAAAATGTCCGGGACCAAACTGTCCGGGACCAAAATGTCCGGGACCAAACTGTCCGTCCCCCATAAATTGCAGTATGATTGTGTAAAAGCACATTCGAAGAAACATCATATGACTTTAGCTGATTTGAACAAAAGCAATAATAGCCTGGGTTTCGCTCTTAATGTACACGAGTGGAATATCTGATTATCAAAATACACATATACGCCCAATTGCAATTTGCAGTATATTTATATATAAGCATAATGAGAAAAAAACCATTTTTGGTGTCAGCTAATTTAGGCACAGCCGACGTTAACTGAGTTTCGCCCATGCGGATCATAACGGCTACAAGTATAGACGCAGTTGTGCCTGCGATCTTGGATTTTTGAAAGTTTAATCTCTTCGCTGACACCTGCACGTCGACGTTTAATGCGGCGTTCACGTTATATTGTATCCAACGTTTGGAACCTATGTACACCACACACTGTCAGGCACACTTTTGACAACAGTGTGTCTTAGACACCCCATGTTTTTAATAAAATTTTCAACGGTAGCTAGTTACGCGTATTACCACTTCTCGACAGTGTCAGGCACACCCTGTCTTCTGGCAATTTTATTGACAGTGTTCGGAATTATTTGAGCAATGTTCATATGGGCTAGATACAAATATCGCAAATTTAGAAGAAACTACACAGGACAGTTGACTAATAAACCGCATTAGCTACAATCGGTGTCCGTTATAGTTAATTCGCGTCAAATTGGTAGCTAAGGGTGTGTACGACACTGTCAAGAAAAAATGTAGTAGCTAGGGGTGTGTGGTACATTCTCGGCAATTGATTTACAGTATGGGTGTCACCCTAACTGTCTATACGGTAGGGTCGCGACTACAGGGCGACAACAGTTCCAAATAGCGGGGACATTATAAGTTGAACGCCGCATAAAATCGAAGAAAACTGCGGCGTTTAAGGAAAATGTTTAGTTTAAATTAGTGTTCCACAGCAAAAAGAAGGAACATCCATACGAAAGTAGATGTTTGCTGAATGGCCTTAGGCCAAATTATTTTTGAGTTGTAAGCTTTCATCTGCTAACCACATTGTTAATAGCATATTAAAGCCATAATCTCCAAAGTAGACTTCAAAAGTTTCTGGATAACGGTGGTACAAAGTTTGAAAAATTTCTACCGATTATACTTTTTTTATTTTTATTACGTTAAGGCTTGTTCCCACGCTCAACGTTTTTGCTCAAATTTTTGATCAAAATTTGAAAGTATCCTGCGTTTTTTGTAAGTTTGAACATGTGAACACCATTCAAATTTTTCAAGAATGTTAAAGTAGCCAAAAATGAACGGAACGTATTACCTAAAAAATTTGAGCTCAAATATTGATCAAATTTTTATTGAAATTTGAAGGCAACTTTTTTGCATTTTTAGTAAGTTTGAACGCGTGAACACTGTTCAAACTTTTCGAAAAGATTCCTGTAGCCAATAATCGACGAGATGTGTTACCTGAAAAAGTTTGAGCTGAAATTTTGATATATCTCAAATTTTTAAATATATTAGTTTTCCATTAAATTTCAGTCAAAATTTGATCAAATTGTGAGCTCAAATTTTGGATCGTCAATCTGACTTAAAGCCATAAACTGTGTCGAATCGCGTACATTTTATAGACTGTTACAGTCTGTTTTGGTCTCTCAATTCAAGTGCCTTATCAAGCGTATCACTCCAATTAACACATGGCGTTTCAGTTCCAGGTATTTGGTGAACAAAGACAGATCCAGGGAGGGGATCCTCGGTTTGGATAGCCCCACCGAGAGAAGGGTTGAATAAATTTTCAAAATTTCTTGGGACTCAAAAGTTGTTTAAAAATTTTTGCCCATTCTCTCCCGCATTTTGTCAAATTTCCCCCGGATTTTTGCCAATTTCGCCCGATTTTCGTGTGAACTTTCCGCGCGTTTTCGGTTCGGAAGGGGTGGCCGTACCTCGGCGATGGGAGGTGGGCGGTTACGAATGAAATCCTGGATCTGCCACTGTTGGTGAAGTTGGCGTTGAAAACAAAGAGTCTAAAAGTAAACCTTATTAGTAAAGTTAATATTCATTGTATATGCTATTTCACTAAGATGACCAGTATAGCGATCAATTCTGTTGTATACTACTGCGAATAATCTATCAATTATTGTATCCTGCAGCAAATTTGTCGACATCGATAAACAATATGTTGCCTGATTGCAATCATTTACTATCGTATAATGGTTCATAATACTGAACCGGGTGCTTTTATTATTCTCACTTAAATATTCAAACCAAAAATGTATTGTATCAACTGCAGTACCTATGACACCTAGGCAGCAAAATAGATGGGTTGTTATTACGTCGGCTGTTACTTGCGCCATACTACGCATCTACGAGCTATATTTTATTGTGTAAATTACAGATCAGCTTTCTACGCACAGCTGTGGCGTTGGAGACATTTTTACTCTCACGTATCTCTAAGAAGCTCTTGGGTTCACCACATCTATTTGTGTACTAATAAACACAAAAGAATAAACTATAAGTTGGTCAGGCAGATAACAGAGTGACTTCGCTTCTGTGTTAAGTAAGTATGTTTAGCGTTAGGTAATGTTAATAAAATTTATCCTAAAAGCAAAACATTGAATAAATATACTTTATGGTTCTTCTCTCCAGTAAGCTGCTAAATGATAAATTGATTATAAACTTTTAACTGCTGTGTATGAAAACCGCTATTAGGAAACTTAATACAAAGCAGCGAATAACATGCGGTAAGCGGAAGAGAAATGCAGCACTGCGTCTAATTATCGTATGTACACGTATGAGAGGCTCTAGAGAACGGTTGACAGGTGCATTTTATGATTGGTCTACGAATACATCCATCATTTAACAATATCGACAGACTTTAGACCAGACATCGAGTTCAAATATTATTAATTATGTATGAAATTATCTAGTGTTAAGACTCAAACCTAGCAACTAGAAGTCTGATATACGACACTTTTTGAGATACAGCGAATCGTCAAGTCTTAACAAATATTAAGACAATTATAATCTTAATCTAAAGTTGTGAATTAAAATAAAATCATTTGTGTTTTTATCAGCGTTCGGTGAGTGAGTATTGTCTCAATCCGAAATTAGAAACCTAATTTTTGTACCGAAGATTATAGTCGGTTTTCTATAAAAGATTTCCCGATAAAAAAGTTTTTGTGGGCCAGGCTTTTTTATTAGTTAACGCTAAAATTTATTATTTCCTCTAAGTTGTGAATTAAAATAAAATCATTTGTGTTTTTATCAGCGTTCGGTTAGTGAGTATTGTCTCAATCCGAAATTAGAAACCTAATTTTTGTACCGAAGATTATAGTCGGTTTTCTATAAAAGATTTCCCGATAAAAAAGTTTTTGTGGGCCAGGCTTTTTTATTAGTTAACGCTAAAATTTATTATTTCCTCTAAGTTGTGAATTAAAATAAAATCATTTGTGTTTTTATCAGCGTTCGGTTAGTGAGTATTGTCTCAATCCGAAATTAGAAACCTAAATTTTGTACCGAAGATTATAGTCGGTTTTCTATAAAAGATTTCCCGATAAAAAAGTTTTTGTGGGCCAGGCTTTTTTATTAGTTAACGCTAAAATTTATTGTTTCCTCTAAGTTGTGAATTAAAATAAAATCATTTGTGTTTTTATCAGCGTTTGGTGAGTGAGTATTGTCTCAATCCGAAATCAGAAACCAAATTTTTGTACCGAAGATTATAGTCGGTTTTCTATAAAAGGTTCTCCGATAAAAAAGTTTTTGTGGGCCAGGATTTTTTATTAGTTAACGCTAAAATTTATTATTTCCTCTAAATAATCATCGACATAGATGCGATAAGTTAATAAAAAGCTCAGCCTAAACACAGAGTCAAAATGAAAATGTTTATTAGAGATGTTCTAACGCCTACATGATCCTTTATTACAGAATATCCTAGCATGTTTCCATAGCGTCGTATAATTCGTGTCAATTATAACAAAAGTGAACTCGAAAACTTTTGAATCACTGCTCACTCAAGTTGACCTCAAACACTATTTGAAATACGACAGAAATATGTAGCAAATACAAAGGTACTACCCCAACCCAGTATCACAGGTATACTTCTCTCTTTATATTCTATTAAATAAATTACAAACTTACGTACGACACCCAAACAAGCTGAAAAAACTCGCCTATTGTTTTGTAACATGACAAACTACTATAGGCGGATATAAGAGGCCCTCCCCCTTCTGCTATAATTATTATTCATTTCCTTCTTTAAAATTCGTCTTACTATAAAAATATATGGCAGCTCTGCGAACGCTAGTAAGCATGCCGTGCGGACGACGTTTAATGATTATTCATTGTTGAGTCGTATTAACGCGTTTCAGAAGCAGAACTCTGCAGTAAATGTAAAGTCTCGTATGTACCATAGGAACTGAATACATTTGTATTATTGTATTGTATTGTAAAAGTACTAATTGCGTTCAAAGCAACTTACTTAACGCAAAAAGCCCGCTGTACGACTCCGTTATGTATATTATATAGGTTTTACTTTTACCTACGTGACTACCTATTTTATAAATCTACATTCTGCATAGCTTGGGAAAATCCACACCTATCTGCTATCTGCGTGGAAACATTTCACAGCGCAACGTGTGCTCTATTACAATCATATAAAATTGTGCCCGTAACAATGACTAAGTTGCACATCGTAGGCAATAATGAATTGCAGTCACCGGCACCATTACAGTTGGTCACGATGCGCAAAACAGCTTATCCTATTACCACGATAGCAGCAGCAAACAAGCCAGTCGAGTCTAGCTTGGTATTAAAATTTATTTCTCGGAGCGGGTGATATGCAAGCATCTCTATTTATCGTCCAAACATTTGATTTTACTCACCCGTAGATTCGAAATAATTAAAGTATGGGCACTTTTAACCTGTGACCCGGTGCTAAATTCGTGTCCGTCGTGGCCCGGTTTCACACGAATTCCATATTGATACAATCTATATGACCGGGTCACGTAAGGTCATTAACATCACCAAAAGGACAATGGAAAAATGTTTATTGAAAATACATGTTCTTATTAAAAAGGTACATGAATCAATCAAGCCCCATAAGACCAATGTTTTCCGAGAACATTTATTTAACAGCACAGCGGGTATCCCCGTGCAGATATGTTTATGTATATCGACTGGGTTTAACAGTTCAATTTGAAATCGCACACTACACAAATACTTGCATTAGCATTATAATAAACTTCGCATTTGTACCTTCGATAACCTGGCGCTGCCCTATCCGTTTATGCCCATTCTATGAGCAAGTTCAGCCCTAAAAGGCGAGGTCCTCACCGCACTACCATTACGAGAACGATAAATATACTAACATCGTTACGCTGACTTTACCAGTTACTAGTATGTGTATGGTTAATAAACGATTTTGTTTGAAAAATATCACAGCAACTGCGATATTTATATGTGAACTGCGTTGTACTGTCATATATATATATCGAAGCAACGGTGGTAACCAGAGGTGTATAGTGAAGTGAGCAACAACAAATATCTTGCCCAATATGCGCAGCTAACCACAAATATCATAACATTAAAGTAAGATGGCTTGCATATGATTTTTCCTAAGACTTATCTGCTACTTAGCTCAAAACAGATACATTTAATTTATCCTTTCAGTATCGACACCGTATAAATTTTGCTATGCTATTTTGAAATGAAGAGATGGCAATATACTTTTGAAAAATCTGATTAACAAAACGCATAACCCCTGGCTACGCCACAGATATGTATCGCAACAAATTCTAGAAACAATTGCGTTACACAGTTATGGATAAACCTGAAAGTTGTAAAAGATAAGCTATAAACATAATTAACGTAATAGTTCTAAGACAATAAATTAAGTAATGTGTTCTTTACCGTGTTAGTCCTTTCAACACAAGTCGATGAATGATTTTTAGATCATGTTCGCATATAATCCTGAGGTATTGAAAGACGCTGTAACCCGGACTGACCCTGAGGCGGGTTAAGTGGGTCAATCACTTGACCGGTGACCGTGTTGACCAGCCGGAAATCCTTAGAAAGTTCATCAATGGCCCGACACCGGTGGGTCACATTTTCAACCCTGTTATGGAGAGTTACTGGGTCGGAACTTTAGTGAATCATGAGATTACCTGTTTAACCATAACAAATACATCATGCACAACGAATATAGCTACATATAAGAAAATTGAGCTCGGCACATACAATGTCGTGGCAAGGGTATCTAAGCCACCGGATATTTCTTTGTCCGAGGTCCCCCAATGGATCAGTATAGACAACAGTACGAGGCTCCATATCGTAAATATGTAAAAAGATTGATCATTTTGCATCAGAAATGAGGCCATTTGAGGGTGGTACGGGTGGTTGCAGCAGGCCTGAGTACATAGTTAAGGTTTAAACCGAAAACGCGGCGATACTATGCACACATTTCCGACACG
Source organism: Trileptium ribeirensis (assembly GCA_030248225.1). Lineage (NCBI taxonomy): Eukaryota > Metazoa > Nematoda > Enoplea > Enoplida > Thoracostomopsidae > Trileptium > Trileptium ribeirensis. The sequence continues at coordinate 25,981 of JASANE010029239.1, read as the reverse complement.
CTGCACGAAGGACCTGTAATCTTCGGAAACAATTTTACAAACCTATTTGTAGTGAATTGAAAACGTCATAACTCATCTGTTTTGCTGCTCTAGGCCAGTGAATATTAAATAACATCCGCGATCAGCCTCGATCTGTTTGACGATAGTCCAGCCCAAAAACACTATATCCGATATTTGTTGAGTAATCATGTACGTCTGACTGTGCGACACTGTTAGTAACAGTTATTTGAACCCAAAATATGGCGAGAACCTTATGACTAAGCTGTTCTGTGTGTCGGATGCAATCAGCTTTTGTTATAAGCGACTGTGTCAAATCGTGTTCTTTTACTTATTTGTGCAATCTGATATGTTTCATATCATGAATTGGATCTTTATCTGCAATAAGCATTATATTATATATGTTTTACTGATGATCATCTTTAAGTTCCGCAAGACTGACACATATCATCAACATCGATGTAAAACGTCACTCAACTTTTCTTGAATATCTTCATAAAGGCAAAACCTTAATACCTAAAAATTTAATGTAACTAATATAACATTTTGTATGCTACTGCAAAAATTTACAAAGAATGGTTTTTTTCAAAAGAAGCGGGGCGATGCATATATTTTCCCAAAAAAACAAAACTTTGCGTACCTCCCCAAACAAACGATACTGTGCATATATTTCACCACATATGCTCAAGGTCAAAGGTACCGGGGAGGGTAGCAGGGTCCTCGGGAGGGGGCGGCTTTCCCTCTCACAGTGGGTCAGGCGCTTATGGGTTAGACACTTGCAGTGTCACAGAAGGGGTCAGCCAACATGTCGGGGGAGTGGTCTGCGCCTCAAGACGGTTAACTCCCTATAAGCATGTATACATTTCACATGTCATTTTAGCAAACTCGATTAGATTGCAGAATCTTCTTATTTTGTTATCGGTACACAATATATTGAATAAACTCATTAAACAATTCTTTTACTACCTTTCATGGAACGAAACATCAACGCGCAGAAGCTAAAAAATCTTTGTTTGGTCGTGTTGTGTTAACTGCTTTCAAGTTTGATTCGGTAACTGTCGCCGTTCTTCGATCGAAGTTCAGATTATATTCCTATTTTGGTATTTTTGTGATTGGGCTATAAAAGTGTACAGGCTGATGGTACAGCACAAAATATCGGAAAGCAGATCTGTTTCTAATTTCAGCGGTCGCTGCGCCTGCGTAGAATTTGATTTTGCATGTTTCAATTTATGCATAGAACCTTTTAGCCTTTATGACAAGGGCGGATATAATGGGGAAGGGTGTCCGTAGGCTAAAACTCAAGGCTAAAAATATTTCGGGAACTCACAAAGTGTGCTCACGGCGTATCTCGTATTTAAAAGTCGTGAAGGGTAAAATTTCATGTTCTATTTTTATAAATACACATATTTCCAATGAGCAAGTGATTGAGTGTTAACACAGAAACCAAAACTTTGCCCTCCAGGCCGCAACTAGAATGAAAATTGCCTAGGGGCAGCTAACAAGTGATCCACCGTGCAGGTCCGCACACCACTTTCCTCCGAGCCATATCCACCACTGCTGTATATGTATTAACTATAAGTAAACTAGACGCCCTAAAGCAAGTTATCTGAATGGAGCGGTGATTCAGTTTCTGTTGACACACAGTTGTATATGAAATCAGATTTGGAAAACCGACAAACTAATGGGTACTTGGTACTTTATTACTCGTGGAACGAACAAACATTATCATTTTAAGAAAGTTTGCCATAATAATTCAAGTCATAAAGGGGAGACGTGGAATAATGAAAGCATATCCTGTGCACTATATTATATTGTTGACCAAAATGAAACACACAAACACAAAGCACATCGCTCCACACGTTCTTATCGTCCTTGAAGACAGACAAATATTTAAAAGTCTGGTTTTAGAACCGTAAAGTAAGACTCGGGATAAAGAGGTTCTGTAGTGTGGTCATGTGAGTCGACAGTCGAGGATAGTCAAATCATCGGGTGTATAACAATAGTTCGGTCGCAATGATGGGTCGCGGTCACTTCTGTCAGCAGCAAACAGCAGGAGCGAGCTTTTGAATTGACCAGGCACTGCCGTGCCATTACCGCGGAGACGGTGGTGACGAAAGCCGAGCGGATATACTGTCGGAAATGAAATAAATTGAAATGCAATTCGAGTATAACAAAGAAGACACAAATATATAAATACCGCGGCGATATCGCATATGCGTCATGCTGTGTGAAGACTTGGCCGCGATTCGATTTCAATGTTGTGTTCTACTCGGCTAAATATTGAATTAAAGTTGTACAAACAATGCCTCAAGGGAATTATCATCATCGTCATCACTGTCACATTATTTGTCGTCGTTGTTGTTGTTGACCGCAGAAAACAAGGAAGAAACCGGAAAGTGACTACACAAAATAAAATATTTTCTATGAAAATGTAAAGTGAAGATAATGTTATTATTATAAAAGAAAATTCTGGTTTACAACCATTTTCACTCAAACATCAAAACATACATAGAGTTGTCCTTTAAATCGATTTTGTTTATAGAAAAATTTGGAATATGGTCAGAAACCCCCTAAAGACTCCAACGTCCAGCTTATATCTCTGTCATGGAATCACATTATATTGACAAGAAATATCAGCATTTGATATTCCATGTGCCAATATTTTTGAACATTTACTTTCTAGAATTCTAATGTAATGATTAAAGTGACTGTTGAAGGAAATGATTTCTGTTCAAGGTTATATTAAGTATACATTATATAGATAAGCTGCATATTTCTTATCGCTCCAGGGTATATATTGTTTTCTGTATGCATATAAGTTTTCATTGTAATTGACATTTTCCAAGACGTATCGTTACTAAAAACCAGACTTAAATATCAACAGTCCACGAACATTCAAATAGGTGCATCAGCATTACCTGCTAAGTGAAGTTGTGTACCTATATTAATCATAGCAGATGGGCGTTAAACAACCCATACCCTGTTACCGAATATTGTTGAGCAGTTCCAAGAGTAATCCTTTTCTATTTTATGAGCACTTTTTTAGAAGTCCATAATCCAAGATTGGTTTCAGGGCTCCGCTATATCAAAACTAGGGTTCCGCTAAAAACAAGAAAACATGATATGCAAATCGCCCATGGCTTACAGACTGGGCTTTTCCGAGAATTTACCAAGAAATTTGAAATTTCAAGTGATAACACATAATCACAAGTTTTACTTCGATTATCTTACTAATAACACGGAATTTATCAAGCATAGACAGAATTACATCTTTTTGAAACAAAATCGTTATTAGTTCTTAGTTCGTTGCGTGGTAGAATTATAAGATAGAAATTACATGACCAAAATAATTTGAAATAATTATTTTGAGAGTTGATCAATTGGGATATAATTGATAAAAATATGCGTAACAATGATTGGATCGGAAACATGGTCGGTAATCTAGCAGTTTTTTCTATGGATACTAGGTAAGTATGATGCTGGATTTTTGAGCAGTACGTGGCAGGCGTCACATGTCCATCTTTAAACACGTTTTAATTCTATGCGCTCAATTTTTGCCCACAACCACGACATATTAGGCAAAACTTCTCGCGCTAAACTTTAAAAGCTTTTACTGACTACAAAACGGTTTAACTCTAACTCTAAGTGCAATATCGTTACATTAATTGCATTACTAAAGTTGTGCACTTTCAAAAATTTTTGAATCTCTCAATATGCCAATTTCGAAACTCATAACTCATCTCAGGCTAAAAAGATGTTCTTCAAAAATGAATAATGATGCTAAATAGTAGGTGCAGCGGCGATCGTGGAAGCATTTGACTCTTACAGCATTTAACTCCTCCTCAAATTTTTTGAATCTCTCAGTATGCCAATTTCGAAACTTATAACTCATCTCAGGCTAGAAAGATGTTCTTCAAAAATGAATAATGATGCTAGATAGTAGGTGCAGCGGCGATCTGGACGCATTTGACTCCTACAGCTACCGATCAAAACTTAGTACTGTGTGTAAAGTAAGAAAAAACTAATATCCCTCGAATAATATCAACAATTGAAGAATTCAGTAACTAGTAGAAAGGGCGGCGAATAAAAAATAACTTGACCAAAGGCAAGTTCATATAAACAATCGAATAACCGTTGAAACAAATGCCAAAATCACTTCCCGCAGCATAATTTAATGCTCTACACTTACAGCCTCGTAGTCATCCACTAACCCGATGGCCACGGCTTCTCTCCTACAAGTCACAATATTACATAGATAACGGGCAATAGGACATCAACTTCCAAATTAAAAAGAGGGAATGTTTTTTTGAATAAACGGCAGAAAATTTTTGTTGAATTTCAGTTGAAAATTTTAAGATTTTAATATTTAGTGTCAAATTGCCGATTTTTTGGACAAAATCTGATACCCGAATTTGAAGAAGTTTCTCTGACGAGGGCACACCTTCGCCGGCTCTAGTTTTGGAGTGGTCCGTCTGCAGAAACACGTCACCATAATTTATATATTTTTTTGGCAACTTGAAAAATACTTTATATCATTTTTTCTTTAGCACGATGGAATTGCTGTGACAATTTCGAATAGAAATAAAGATCATTTAGCAGTAAGTAAGTCCTTCAGATATTAGGGTTTTGATTGTGCTATTTGGTCTCGTATAAAAATCGCTTCACAAACCCATCGGCTTTAAAAAATAAGTAAGGTAAAAGAATTAATAATTTAACTTATTATTAAGGGTATTAATTTAGCAGAAGAAATTGAAACTACTTTTGTCATCATGATTATGGAAGGTGTTATATAATAAACATCTGCTGTTTCTTTCCAAACTAACACGAATATACATATAAGTCCTAAATAAAATTTAAATATATAAATCAATTCAATCGGAATACTTTATGCTCGTGTTTAGCTTTATCGTCGTACATATGTAGCACCTAGGCTACATACAATGTACTATGTACAATACATCAGACTTACGTTCACTCCAATATCAATTTGCAAATGAGCAAATCATACTGAAGCGTAACTAATTTGAGCAAATTGACACAGACGTGTGGCCGCATCCTGATGAAGACCAAGACAAACAACTATAGATAGTTATAAACAAAGCACTTGTAATCATAATAATAATAATGATGAAGAGATGGTATCCACGTGCCTCACACTGAACATCCATACTTGGGTTACAAATTTAGTTAGTTACCAACTAAACCAGCTACAATCATTTATGATTTCCTCGCAGTTATACTGATCATTATATTGATGGAAGCTAGCTAGTGATCATTTTAGATATACGGACTTTGGCTAAGACATAAAGACATCATGTAAGAATAAAATTTTACTCAGTTGGAATCTTAGTGGCAATAATTAAATCAAAATATCGCTTAAAATGCATGGGGATTCTCTGTAACACTATGATTATATAGATATAAACTGGCTCATATAAATATCGTTACGAGAACGTTGCTAATGAACGGAAATATACACACGAATATATAATAAATATATATATATTTCTGTACATAGTAGATTCTAAAGAATTAAATATCCAGTTCCATATTGGATTAGGATAATGTAGTTTCCCGTTTTGCTTTCAATTTGAAAGTATATACAATTCCGATAAATCCTATTCAATATTTAGAGATACAACAATATGTATAAATATAGATAAGCTTTAATTTTACTTCAATATAAATTTAAAATATATATATTTTAACTATAACAACTAAGACCTTTCAAATGTATAGTGCTAATTATGTTTTTGTTTGAAACAACGACCATCTAACCAAGAAGTATTGTCGCATTCATATTTAAATCTGTCACCTAATCTGGAGGCATTGTTTTGGGGTCAGTTATTATTATTAGTATTATTTATAATATATTCATGTCTATTTTAACTACAAGCGTCTGTTGCATAAATGTGACCCGTAGAAACACACATAGTATTTATGTTTATTTACATATACTCGGCGAATATAAAATCGCGATGATGGTTGTAATTTATGCAACTGTTCCCATAATCAGTAAAGAACGAACAAAATAGACCTATGTTCAAGGGGGCATGTCAACTGTAGGGGCCGGACGTTATAACGAAAAAAGATTAGCTTCCAGCGAGGGTTAGGGGCGGCAGCCCCCTTACTTTGGCTTAGGCTTAGTACATAGCTCATATAGAAACCTAAGCTTAGGCTAAGACTAAGGCTTAGGCTAAGTATATCGAGAATGGCATGACATACATTATACTTCGGCCCATAAAGTTGACATGGGCCTTCAGGGGCATTTGCAGCACTCAAATCCGGGGGGGGGAGAAGGCAATGCCAACCGATAAAAATACTAAATAATAATTTTCGACTCTTTTTGAAGTCTAAATATATCGAACAGTCTTGTTACCTGGGTAATCAGCCAGCCTTTGAGCACAAACACTCAGGTTCCAGTTAGAGTGCCATTTGTTTTTATGAACACTGTTTTCAGCTTTAAAATAATTACTAGATTGATCATTGGTATTTAAAATGTATTTCAAATTTTACGACAAAAATTTACGAACTGGAGTATAGTTTGCTTGAAAATAGTGGGACTCCTCCATGTCCCCAGGTTTCTGCGCTAAAAAGTAGAGCCCATCTTTTGGTGGGCAACGGCAATCAAAATCCGTTATCTGATTAAGCAGAGTCTGGTCCGTTTTGTTCAAAGAAACAGTTACAATAATAGCATAAAAATTGCGAGTCTTCGCTTATGAAATACAACATGTAGCGACCGAATTTCAATATTCATTGTTTGAACCAAAACGCATGCGATTCATGAATTTTATTTAAAAATTTCTTAGCCAAACACATATTGTTAACAAGACAGTCAACGTAACGGATATTGCGTGTGCGTCCGATGTTAAGATCATTATAATGATCCCGAAACTTTGCAAAGCATCTTAGTATGAAAAATATATGTAATGTGCAAATTTGTATACTTAACTGTATTAGACTAAGATGCGTTATGCATGAACACAAACAATCAAAAATATGCAATGTGTTATTCATGAAAAAGGTAAATTAATCAAATGTAAGGATTTCTATACATATTTTAAGCATTATATTATTTTCCACTTTCACACGAATAATGATGATTATTTTGTTGCAAGCCATTTCATGAAATTCAGGCTTAAATATTAAAACATTATATACTGCATTTAATTTCATCCAAAGTTATGTACATTAAATCATTGATTTCATACGTGTAAACTCATACAAAATCTGCGTAAACTGTATGTTGCAGTAATATTATTGGATTAGTAACATCACTGAACTTTTATACTGTTGTGCTACTAGTCTTTGTAACGCGGGGTTTGTAAGTTAAGGTTTGTGAGGCTTACAATATGCATTTGAAGAGTAACACTGTAAAACGTATGTTTTTTATGCCATTTTTGGCAAGCAATAAATTTAAAAGCATGTAGTAGTCATATTGGCATTTGCTCTCTTTCAATGGATTGATTTACTATGGTAAATTTGGATATGGGTAATTTTGGCTTGACATGTGATTTTCATCCGATTATGCCGTTATGAATATTATAATTGTCATAAATTTAAAACTGTTCATGCCCTACAAAAGACGACGAAAGCCATGAATATTTAACCTAAAGTAAAACCAAACTTGATAACATAACTAACTATATTAAGTTCAAAGGTTAAAGTGTCTACATTAGGCCAACAAGGTAAAATTTTGAAATTTTTAGAAGCTTATTTTTCTCTAATCTTGCTAAACTTTTATCCAAATTTTGCCAATTCTCCATATTTTAGCTAAAATGTTTCCCAATTCCTGCAATTTTTGGAAATGTTCAAAATATTTTGTGGGGGGGGGCAGTGTGGGGGTGGAAGAGCGGAGAACATGTGACTTGAGGTGGTCGGATCCTCAGGTGGGGCTTGGGCTGCACGCAATGGACACCTATGATCTGCAGGCTCTTTTTGTTGGCTGAGACTACGTTGTGATGATATTTGTGCTGGACAATTTCATTTTAAATGGAACATGTTATATACCATAATTTTAACAAAATTGCACTAACCGATTCTTCACGCGACGGAAGCAAACAAGATGCTCCCCAGGGATCGTCAGATTTCTCAATTTTTTGAAACTATGTTAACTTGTATCACATTACTTCTGCCACGGATATGTATCGTATATTTAACAATCTTTAGCAATGTTTAGGTTTTAACAATGTAAACATTATACAATGCTTGGCTACTGTTAGTGTGCCAATTTCGCGATAGCATTGGTAAGATGCATTCTCTATCCAGAAAGTTCAAACGAATATATTACAGGCTATTTAATAAACGCAGAAACATTCTTTATTCAAATTTTGCGGACAAAACCTGCCAAACCGCAAATGCCATTTGGACGCCTTTCTACTCTGTTCAACACGTGAAAAATCTTAAAGATTGCTGCAGCAGTTTGTTATTTAGCGTGCTCAAAAGCCACGTAGCAGCAGACAGAAGAGAAATAATTAATAGCTGCTATGATGGGCGGCGATTCCGGGGAGGGGAAGAGGGGGTTGCATCCCCTCAGAAATCAAGATCCGGTGATAAGAGCCAATGAAAAATTATGCTCATTCCTCCACTATTTTTTGGGATCGCCGCCCATGGCTGCTATTACCTATGGTAAGCATGATGGTTAATATAAATGATTTTGGTACAAAAAGGATGTCTTATACACATCATTATTGTCTCATTGAATGGGTTATTTTGTTTATACTAGTACTATCAGTATGGCTATTTAAGCCATTTACAGTACATAACTTTCAACCTAAATGGTTTTACTCTTTGCCAGGTTACAGGTGATAACGCTGTAATACGAAGTGATTTTGCCTCAAACATGGGTGAACAACAACCTGCAAACTAAAAATGCTGCAGGAAAATGAGGTTAAATACACGTTACAATGGTCCGTACCCCTGATATATAACACAAAACTGAAATCCAAGTTTATATGTCAAAGGGGCGACCTGTGCCCGGCCAACGCTTTCATCACCCATCTGTAGAGTAGGTTTTCAGCTACGCTCCTGCTCATGGTGAAATAATTTGTGCATTTGTAGGAAATAGTGTGGAATAGAGTATTGCGGCATCATACCAAATGCAAATAAATATCATCAAAACATTCGGAAAATATGAACATCATTTTCGGTACCTTTAAAGCACAGGTGACGAAGGTCCGTCGGCTTAGAGGGTAGATTATCTCGGCGAGGGTTGCACCAGGAGCGGTTATTTTTTTAAATTGTTAGAAACTGAAATTTTTTCTCACTTGTGCTAAAATTTTCCTCACTTTTTACCTATTTGCGATAGATTTTTCCTAAATTCTATTTATTTTGCCAATTTTACCCCAAATTCTCTGGCAATTATCATACTATTTTTGCTAAAATTTTTGGCGCGCCTTCTGCTCTCGGCGGAACAGGAAGGAAAGTAGATTTGGCTCAAACAGAAGGGTGGTCCGACCTTTAGAGTGTAACACATTACCCTGTATTTACACATATGCTTTAAAAACGCAGCAGCATGATATTATATTTGGGACCAATGTCAACTTTAGGGGCCGAAGTATAATGCATGCCATGCCATTCTCGATATACTAAGCCTTAGTCTTAATCTGCTGGTCTGAAGTCGATGAGTGTGCTGCAGCCTAGTATCTTCAAGGCCTAAGCTAAGGGCCCTATATGACCATCATGTACTAAGCCTAAGTCGAGGGGCTTCCGCCCCCGAACTCTTCACCCTGAGCTGTTCTTTTTTCATCGTTATATCGTCCGGCCCCTAAAATTAACATGGGCCACATTTGTTATTAGTTATTCTTGCGATTTTAGCACGAAAAATGTTCAACTCGATGCTGATTTGAACCCAGTGGTCACATTAAACGATAATCAATTGTTTCTCGTACAAACCCATCAAGCAAGACACGGCGTGCCATGTTGTGGTAACAACAACGCCGACGACAACGTTTGTGTCTGTCCAGGTTGCTACATGAAGTCCAATAAATATATATTCCAATCAAGCAAATTGCCGGTTTGATTATGAACTGTTTATTGTGTTTGTGTAGTTTTCAAGAGTTTGATGATCGATATATGAGACAATAAATAATGATACATTTTGTTTTAGAGAAACGATATGTCAAACAATAATAGATACGTTGACAAAGATTATTTTAAGATTAGCTAAAAGTTGTGACTTACACGCAAAGTTTGCTCTTATTTCGAAGCAACAGCGACGATCGCTACTAATCAAAAATTATTAAACAAACAAACAAACAAACAAACAAAAGAAGTTTATTAACAAATAGCATCCGGAAAATCAGCTTAACGAGTTTTGCATCGGCCGTTAAGGCCATCATTGCGAGCTCATTAAAATTATATAAGTGTTTTGGTTTCCATAAGACTAAAGATACTACATAAAAATGAGTATTGTCATAGCCTCTTGACATCATAAAAAACATTTATACTACAGTAGAAATTTTGCATGTTAACACATTTATATTCAAAGTTTGTAGATGATCCAGAGTGCAAGCCAAAAATATTACGTGAATATATATATATATACGCTTGCTAACATAATAGTTGAAATCTGCATTAGACACGATGATTTTGAGTAAGATTTTCCTGCAACATTGATCAACATGAGCTACTGTTCGTCACAACTGGCTGCCATATTCGTAAGTCTACATCCTGCTTTAAATTTTGTATTAACACAGCCAATTTTTTCTATTCACATTGTAAAAACTCCTTTCACAATTCAGAATATGCACCATCGTTGTGTTCTTACCGCCTGGAGCGCATCATGTTAGCTTTCATGAAAATGTATTTTGTGGAATTTGCGGAATTAAACTGACATGAAGTTTTGTATACACAAAGTACATAAAACCTAATAATTATCTACAATTATTTAAAATGTTTTTATTTTATGTTGGCAACTATATATACTAAAATTAAATAAATATTCCACAAATGCAATTAATATTCACTGCAGATCATGTTATATCATTGGTGAAGGGCTTTATAAACAAAAGTAAGAAAGGATGAAATAGATTTATTGAACTTAATTTTTGGACTATTTCTTACAATAACATTAGAATATTGTGCGCTCACTCGCGGATCTAGCACGCACCGGATCCAATTGAGACTCGCAATTTCAGCAACAAATGCTCCCCGTCAGAAATTTCTGCATCCACCATTTTGGGTACATGTACACACGACACATTGCAAATAAAAACAATGCCAACTACGGTTATTACAAAAAACGATTCCATAAACAGTCAACTTGGTGTGAAATTAAGTATCTTATCATCGTCTAGACTACAAGAAATTGCAAAATAACATTCTCTGATGAATCTCTGCAATTTTAGTCATTTCAGTCCGCTCTATATCTTATGCATTGTGGATATACGTTACTAAGGCAAGAGGTAACGTTTTTGCGTTTCTTATTCCACGTGTCATATATAACTATGATCCAACACTACATTTAGTACATCATTTAAGAGAATAGCTAGGAGCGTTTATAAGCAGTTAATTAAACAAGAAACCCCAAGCTATTGTGTTTAGTTTGTAAAATGGCTGGATTGTATTTGGTTATTATGTAGCATGAAATATGACTCTTCCTTTAATCCGGTAATTATGATATCGTTTATAACAATATCTCCTGAAATATTGATATTCTTATTTAATTTAGTTCATATAGCATAAATATATTTACAGAGATAATGCAATACAAAGATCTAGTTACAAATAATATCAGGTGATTTGTTGACAAATGCGTGACTAAATTTGTGAAACGACGTGTAATTAACGGCAATGCTGGTACAATATTGAACTGATACTGTAATAATAAACGGGTTGGGGTTCCAAGGGGGGGGGGGCGTACCACTATGACTTGTAGCATGTTTTCATGTTGCACCTAAACTTGAAGTAGTTTGTCTGCACGTTATCTGCTACTACGGCTGGGCATCGGTCTTTAGTTGCGGAACTGTATCGACAAAACATCATTTAAAGAATAAATGTACAATGTTCAATTCAGTTATATACCTTATTGTTTATCTTTACGCAAATTCAACGAGACGATTCTTGGCCGAAAACTGATCCACGACTTCTTCGATGTTAATGTCCACGTCGTTGTGAATTGCCATGAGAACAAGCCCATTCAAGCGTTCTTCAGACATAGTGCTGCGCAGCAGTGACTTGACCCTCTTGAGAACAGAAAAGCTTCGCTCTGCGGTGGCGGAAGTCACAGGCACGGTGGCGAAAATCTGCAGAAGTATCGCAATGTCAGGAAAAAGCATTGGGTCGCCCGCAGCGTGCGACTCTAATGCATTACCAGGACGATCATCTGGTCGAACTTCTGACCACTTTCTAACCCAGCGGTCATATTGACGGGCGATAGCAGTTTCTGATGGATCAACAAATTGCTCGTAAAATGCCACCGCTGAAGCTACATCGCCAAATGTGTGGTCTTGGAGAAATCGCGGTATTAGACACGACAACTGCATGACCCGGGCTTGATGTACAGCAAAACGGTCGCTGAACTGCTGAATAAGATTATCAAGGACCGGGATCCAAATAGTCACTCGGTAGTACTCCTCTGGCCCTGTAGCAACGACATTCTCCCTATTCCTCTGGCGCCCTGTTGTACGGGGAACTGCCAGCTCTGCCTCATTAATCGCCACAGCATCTTTATAAATTGGTGAAAAGGAAGACGCGGCATCAGTGCGCCATTCCTGCAACTGTTCCATCGTTATTTTGACGTCCTCCACACATTTCACCAGGTCCAGGTTGACTGCCTGAACAGCTTTTGACAAGGGAAGTGTAAGAGCCATCACCTGGTTCATCACTGAAAGCGAAACAATGAAAGGTGCTGAAGAAATAGCGGCACGCATCTGATAAGCTTTAGCCGAAGCATTTGTGTCATCCCACTGAGCAATGCCGTCCAAGCATTCCTTAACTGCCCTGTAAAAAGTGTAAAATGACAAAACCGCGTCATGCTTCTCGACCCACCGGGTTTGGCATAGCGTCTTCAAAGTCCTGGCCTTGGTATCAGGCAACACGCCTTCCACCACCATCACGTCGATCATGTTGGATAGCTCTTGGGAACGCTTGGCGGAGAAGTGGAAAAAGTTGACGATTTCACTGATTGTGCCGAATGCATTTCGGACCGGTTTAACATCCGACGCCTTCATCAGCACGAGATTGAGGCAGTGTGAGGCGCAATGCATATACAGAGCATGCGGATACCGCTCGCATATCCTAGCCTGTACCCCTCTTAATCGACCACTCATAGCGGCTGCGCCGTCGTAACCCTGACCTACTAAGTAGTCAAGATTCAGCCCAAGGTTACCCAATTGCTGCACCAAGGCTTCCCCAATAGCCTCCCCACTCAGCTCAGATAAGTGGTAGAAACGCAGGAATTCCTCGTGTAGAACATTACCATGCACGTATCTAACACATATGCTCAACTGTTCTTTTCTCGATGTATCGGTGGTCTCGTCGGCAATTACTGAGAAGAACTTTGAGGTCTTAACCTCAGAAACGATGCGGGACACAATCTGATTTCCGCAAAGTTCAATAAGCTCGTTCTGGGTTGTCTTGCTGATATACTTCTTACGCTCCGACGTTTTCAAAAGATGCTGTTTCAGGATTTCATCAATCTCAGCCCTATATAGCAGAACGGCATTGAAGTTACCCATACGTTCACCAGTAGCAAAAGGCTCGTCTGGACTTAATTGAGCAGTATCGCGATGACCTTGGAAGGCAAGCCCCTGACGACCCAAAAGGATGACAGTGCGAATAATAGGCTTCAGGAATGCCCGGTTTTGTTCAATCTGCTTCTGCCTTTCCCTGTTCATTAGGACATCGACGAACTCTGTCTGAGGCGTTTTGCTAAAGTTTTCGGCCTGAACTGCGCTGAATGCATGATACTGGGTCCTCTCGTGAGCATATACATAGCCGTCTTTACCAAGAAGCCTAGCATAGTCACGGCACGGTTCAGTTACCAACTGTTTCAATGCTTGACTCCCAATGCCGCCGGACCTCTTGCCAAACAGAACGCACCATTTACAGAACAGTCCCTCTTTGACTGCGGAATATGCGAGCCACGACGTTTGTGATAGGTGGTTGGGACGCAGATAGCGTTTCTCCTGTTTGCCATGGCTCACACGAATCTTGTAAGGCCAGTTGTAACTGTCTGGAGGGGTCCATATATCATTCAGAAACGTGCGTCGCTCTGAATCATCCAAATGCCTCCCAACCGCCAGCCCTATATCGTATTTCGCAGGCTGATATGCTGGAGTTGGTGGTTGTAGTATTAAATCTGCAGCAGGGGTGAGTCGATGGTGTCAACCGAAGCCGTGCTAGATGTAGACGGAGGTGACGTAACAGGAATGGAGTCACTCTCTCGAACAGTTTTAGCAATTGGCGCAAAATATGAAACTATGGATTTATTATTTCGCTTCATTATTAGCTATAGTAAATTATATATTCTAACTGCTAAATGTAATAAATATAAAATATACAGAAGCGCCCCAAGTGGCGAGATCACAACTACCGCACATAACACACTACATTGTTTTTGTCTCGCCTGTGTCGCACCCTAAATTTTTTGTTCTAAGCGTTGAGTCTCAATGGGGGGCCGCCCGACCGCCCCCCCTATATCCGCCTTTGCGCTATTTGATGCAGTTTAGAAAATTTTATCCGCCGTGGCGGACTGAATCTGGATCGATATGCTGAGAGCCTCTCACGCCAGTCACTACGTCATGTGAGAGCTGTTTCTGCGTTTCTTAAGGAATCTTGCGAAATGAGCGAGTAAGAACCCAAGCGCAAACAGACACTACAGTGCATCTTATCGCTATGTATGCTGTCACAAATGTGTCATTTTAGGAACGAAAATGTTAAACATATATAACTAAAAGTTATTGTTGTGATTTGTCGAAAAATCAGCACTAATTTTGTTTAAACGGTTTCAATGGCAGTACAAAAGAATCATCTGATAGAAATTTCGATAAATGGAATTCCCTAACGTTTTCACAGCTGTTGCAGTTCCATAAAACTACATATTATTAGAGACATGTGTTTCGGTAAAGTTTTAGTTCAATACATACCGAACAGTTACATGTAGATATTTGTATGAGGTTCTTTTTATGAGGGTCCATTAGAACCTCTGAGCACCGGGCTGATGTAGTGCAGTAATTGGCGAAGCTGGTATACAATAAAGCGACTTAGGTTCGATTTGTCGCTGCAGCAACAGTTTGTGCATCATTATACAAAATAGAAATGAACAGTAACAAGGTTCATAAGTCGATGTCATGTTTTTCATTATCCGCAGGCTGAGAAAGTTTGTTAAAATCACGTAAATTTTAACTAGAAGTAAAGAGTTTAGACATTAAAAATTTCTATGTTAAATCTCATAGTGATGCAGCACGCTGGTTATAATGGAGCCATACTGCTGCGAAGCTGTGGAATCCATTGCTTACCATTGCTAGAGCAATATTACAATCGGCGTAACAATTACATGGCGAAATACAAATATATGCTTTTTATTAAATGGCACTAACCAAATTCTTAACGCTTTCCTTCTTTTAACGTTATGGATGACAGTTGGGTCATTTCCTCCGTCTAATAGCTTTTGTTGCAAATTTTAACATTGTAAATAATTAAGTAAAAAATTCACTGCATATAGGTTGTCCGACATCTATCTCACGAGTTGTCGATGGTGACGACCCAGTGCCCTTGTGAACAACCTCATTTAAATGTATCTTTTAGAAACAATGTCAAAAACATTTAAGCACGTCCCACTTAATTCAATTGATTCTTATATTTAATGTACAACACTGTTAACAAATAAACCCAGAATTGAACATAAAAATATATCCACAGCAATAAAAGGCATGATATGTGATACCAAGCCTTGTTTGTTTACCGTTGCCCAAAATGAAAACGCTTTTGTGACAACATCAAGAAGTTGAATCGAACCAAACACGTTCCTTTTACACCTTTGATGAATAATAATTCAACGAGAATGAAAAGCGATAGTTGGCAAACATTGTGGCACGGATTGAAAGCCAACAAATATAAGTATTAATAGATGTAAAATGTCTTGTCGTGTATTCAAAGATTTGTACGCACATTTGTGACGTGTTCAAACAAGTGTGATAGCAGTAGTTTGAACGAGAAAACTGTACAACCGTGGATCGCTACAATATTTGTAATCTAACTAACCTGTAATGTATTTGTAACACCTATCTATATTATTATATATGTTATGTTCCATGGCGCAATTGGATTGGTAAACATCAAAATTATTTATGTATACTTTATAATTAGTACATAGTTATTTTTGTAACACAAGATTGCTTTTCACACTGCTCTGTAAATCACGCCATTTCCAATTAAACTTTGGACAAAATTTAACTGAATCCTCGCTATAGCAGCGGGGGCACCCAGATTTTTGCTAATAGAGGGGCCAGGCAAAAAATATCAACTGAAAAGTACCATTTCACACCAAGCGCCTAAATTTTTTTAAACATTCAGAAGGAAGTTTTGTAAATTTTTACGTTTTTCGCACTAAAGAGTAATTTTTTTACCAAGAAAACCAATAGAATTTCAAAAGTCGATGCTAAGGAATGTACCTCCCCCTGATTGCGCTACTGCACTATAGTGCAATTTTTTTGTGAAAATGATTTGTGCAGTGGTGTACGCATGGATGCAGCTCACGATGAGTTCCTTACGCTATCGTCATAGAGGTTAAGTGTTTAGTAATATTTCAGCAACTGTCGATTGGTTGAAACAGTGTTTGCAGCAAACATAATTGAAATTAGTATATAATTAGTGTGAAAACCGAAACTGATATTTTGCGATGAGGAGATACAAAATTGAGGCGTACACTAATGGAGTTTTTTTATTTAGAAATCTAATAAGCTATTTATCATAAGAAAGCCTGTCCAATTTTGGAATAAACACTTAATGTTGCAATAAAAAACTGAACAACCATCTGATTTAATGTAATATATCGTTCATATATATAGTAGAATGTGCATATAGTGGTTGGTAAATGTGGTTATTGCAAAACCAGTGCTACAGTGAAATGTTATTTTGATCCCTGATGAACTGTTTATTCTAAGAATAAAAGTGGATATTATAAAAATGTGTTCATATTATTTTATATTTGTTCCAACAAATTCATTATAGTCGCTCTCTACTGTAACATGTTTATAGTAGCGTAGGAGGCTGAGATAGAACAAGTCAATGAAATTGCTGAAAAATGCAAATCATTTTGGGATTCATTTTTTATATGAATCATTTTTTCATTTTTCATTGGGACTCATTTTTTCATATTTCTGGGATTCTAGATATCAACTGGGATTCATTCTTGAGCTTTATGAAAAAGTAGAGTGGAATCGTAAATATTTACGTTCATTCAAACTGTTAAAATATGGCTAATGCCACGGAATACGCAATGGTGTTAATAATGCCCAAGTGTGATGATGCTTGAACGATGAGAGTCAAGAGAACGCAAGTTGGCCTACGCGTCTAGAAAAATGAAACATATTGATCCTCATAACGAATATTAAGCAACCATTTTTGGGATTAACTTTGATGGTTTGTACATAGTTTGGGTATTATGTCTGAAGCCCAATTAAAGTAGGTCCAAAGTGACGCCGGTTGACTACCTAAGCTGTAAACTCATCGATCGTTTTTAAACATTTTAGTGTACCGTTGTGTGAAAGATGACAATCTTCGTATGTAGTAGAACATATGTAGTACATGTACGTAGTACATGTGATCCATCTTGCATAAAACAGCAAAATTATATCCTATCTGTAGTGATCACACAAATAATCATCAATGCTAGCGAAACGTCAATTCGCTAGTTAGAATATCATCACAACATACTAACCGTTTCAAGCGGATCCACGGATAGTAGTTAGCATATCTGCTGCGCACGCGAAAGATGCGGTGTTCGATTCCCGGTGAACCCATTGTTTAGCTTGAGCGGCATTTAACAAATATAACCAAACTAGCTTACAGTATCCATGGAAGAAATCCAATTGGTAAGACGATAGCATACTGCAGGGTAAAACTAAGATGACGATTTTATGTTATTGTTCCATAAAATGAACTTTAGCATTATATAGTTACAATGAATTTCATAAATATATATGTACGGACGGTTGTACCTTCAGTAGTTTCAAAAAATCGGAAAGTACTGCACTTTCCTGTAAAACACCGTGTATCATATATAATAGTAGTAACATGTTTAAGCTTTTATAATTCAGATTAATTTGAAATGAGCTTACTTATATCCCTATTGCATTCAGCGGTAATCAGTATCTTGGTTATTCCAGCGCTCATGTGTAAAATCTTCATGAACAAGGCGATTCGATTCTTTCAAACGATAAATAACACCGGCATCGTAGGTCAGTCGAAACTGTGGCCCTAGTTTTGGGCTGAAATTTAATCCTGCATCATTCAAATGTACTATGAAAAAACCGGAACCGGAATTCTCAAACTATACTACAACACACGTTGCTTGATGCTTACGAATCGCATAGTCTTTTGTTTTCTCATTTTCTTAATGTACCCACTTAAGGTGTTGTTGTTTGGCCCAGTATTATGGCGTTCGTATTCATGAAAACGGAACACAAGAAAATAGCTAATAGTAACATACATGAGCCTTTGTAGTAGTAACATATATATAATAGCTGTTTTCTAGCATTCGTTTCCTTAAATACAACAACAGTGCACAACGAAAACGAAGTACCTGTCATAATAATTGGGTTCCCATTCCTTGACGCCTTAATACACACACACACAACAATTTCGCCGGAACTAACTGCTGGTTCGCTTTAGGAAAACAAGATAACTACTAGCTACTGACTGTCAAATAAAGACTAACTAAGCTTTGAGAGAAAACGGTGAATTGTGAATGGCTAGTACCTGATAAAAGTACAATTAAATAGCATAAGTCTGAATATTAAATGTTGTTATTAAAAATTCACAATAACTGATCGTTCGATTTTGCAGCTATATGAATTTGGTGTTTGATATTAAGCATCAATAAGTATATCTTATGTTGGTTGAAGAATTGCCGTATAATTTTGTAGTTAAGAAATTTTATTCTAGAATAAAGTTGTGCTAATTCAGCAGCGCTCATTTTCCTGATGATACAGAAACAAGGTCACAGTGTCAATAGATCAGGGTAAAAAGCCGCTGTACCGATATTATCTGGGAGGATCTTCATGTTCCAGCAGGACAATTTTCTTTTATATATATCAGTGTCTTTAAACGAATAGACACACATTTGTTTCCAGGTTTTAATGAAAGTAGCCGCTTTAATTGTCATGTTTTGCTATTATTTTAAGAAAAAGCGTAATTTTGTACTATATTGCTATGCAGTCTCGTAACCACAACAATATGGCGTACTATTAATATACTGTTCAGGTGTTTTCGTACAAGATACTCGTCTCTTTTAATATGTGCTCGCTGCACATATGTTTTACTTAGTTACGATTACAGTTCTTCGATATCGTCACCCTGGTTAGTCAATGATATATAAAACATTGAAAAGGACCAGCGATATTTTACAAGTCGTCTAGCCTATGCAAAGAACATACCATGAGATGTTTCGTATGTTCATTTGGTACGCTAAATAACGGGTGGACTGATTCCATTGTAAGCTTCATATAGACCTGGTTATAATGTTTACGAACTTGTATATTTTGAATTTAAAATAAATACTAATGATTTGCTATCTTTTTCAGATTTGAATCGTACTAGAGGCCATTCGAAAAAGTTAGAAATACCCTATAGCCATATCGATGCTTGCAAAAACTTTCCATGTCGTTCCATTAATATATGGAACAATCTTCCCGCTAATGCTCAGGATCTATCACATATTCTCGGCAGATCTTAAAATTCTTTCAATAAACGTTGAAAATTAAATTAATTTATGTAATTTCTTTAAAACAAAGCTTGGAGATTGATTACTCAGAAATGGGTTAGTATATCAGCGTGAATTTATCCCTGTCATTCTAACCTTATTAATAGCCGAATTCTTTACATTTGATCAACAATTGATAGCTGTCAAGTCGTTTGTATTGTGTTGCTATGTCAATACAATAAAATAAATATGTATGTGTAAAAAGTTGCATAATCGCAACTTAGTAACTTACTTTAACTATATGACACGGCTTATAGATGTCGATCAATAAATCGAAATATGAGTTTTATTATAATGATGTAAACATTTAACGCAAGATAAGCCCAAACCATTACAAAACGGATTCTAAGCTCAACAAATGTAAAGCGTAAATTTTTAGTTTGACTTTATATGAATTTGAATTGAGTATCCACAAGAACCTGTTGAAAATTTCCGCCCATCCAGAGTCATACATCCCAGATGCCATCACATAGGTTAACAATGTTGAAAAGTTTTTTTGCAGGACGAATAGATCTCTCGGTGCTGCCTGTATTAATGTTGCATTTGGGGTGGGATTATTGAAAACCGAATAACACGACGTCTCTTAATGTTTATTTCCGAAACTTTCTAAAAGTAGTTGAATTCAAAACCTTTGGTTCCCATCTTGCGACAAACACAACCGAAATTCTACAAAGATAGCGTATGCTTGAGCGATCACATTCATTGTATTAATAGTCAGCCGCCAAACCCTCACATGAAATTAATCTTAGGTCTATGTTGTACGTATGCTTAATCGATGCTAACAGTAATCCATCAATACGCAACGTAGGCACAGACAGCAAAAATTTATAATTATATATATTTAGTCATGAGAAAAACTAATTTTAGGATTTAGTAACCAAGTTCAACCTGGCAAAAACTTACTAATAACTATTCCAGAGGTACTACTACTTTAGACAGCCACTTTGAGCATTCAAGCACAAATTTGCACACAGACTAAATCACAATCGAACAAATTGGTATAACTAATGGCACTTTGACATTCTAATATGCGACTTAACCGATCGAAATTGGTTCGATGTCGCATGCATAAAGACATTGAAGGCTAGACTTAATGACCTTAAAGCAAAAAAAGTGGTTACCAATTAAATAACGATTTACCAGAATTTTGACTTTAGATGTTGATTGTTATCCTGTTTTTATTGCTTTGGCATGAATTTGTAGTCTATATAAGCTTAGAGATGTTTTTGATACGATGATAACGATGACCGAATATATACACCTGGCGCTAAAATGCAAATCGGGCTTCGCATTTATGCAGATTTCACAAAATAATAATTTCAAAAAGTGAGCAGTTTTCTCTCTAACAGCCGTTTTCAAGAAACTAAAATCTCTAATGCAAAAATAATCTTTCTATTTTACTTCAATTGTATGCTTAATAAGTTCCGCTATGTATACTTTGAGTGAAATTTTAGAAAGGATTTCAGTGTCTTTTCACAAGTGAAACGGGATATACTAATTTGTAATGTTTGCTTGATATACCAATCGCAAAATGACGGGCTCTCTGCCAAATTAGGTATTTAAGCAAAGCCATTGGAAGAAACTTTTGTCTTCTGAAACAACTAAAACTGTACTGCATGTCACTTACTTTTTGTCATACACCTATGATAAAAAGTGGAAAATGGTGGGGTTAGGTAGTGCTGAGGTACCAACGAGTAGCCAGCTACAAGTTGATCGCTATACTAGTCCGTCGTCAGCACAAACGTTTCATTTTGTTAAAATAGCTTAACCTCGTGCGTTCACATACATATAAAACTTAATTTACTAAGGATATATATTAGAATTGAAACGGGCTGTTGCAAGTCGCAAGCTGTCTTTCACAGCAGGTCGGTCGCCGTTTTTATAGTGATTCGACAACAACGTGTGAAGATTAAACATTTTACTTATAGCAGTGGTATATTATTAATTTCTATCATAATTTACCTCTAAATCGTGATAACAATAACAACAGTAGTTTTATTAGTAAAAGTAAACAAAAATTATACATGGTTTGGTCAGCCAGGTGAAATTATATATCTCGTATTTGACCCCACGTGTAATTTAGAGTTTGGCAGAAGTTGAAAAGAATATCACAGCCAGTTGTGATAGTAAATTCAAAACTGATACTAGAATTGTGCTGCGCCAAAAATATCGCTTTAAAATGAGATTTGTTGGATCTTGGCTTAGCTATATCACCAGCGCTACAATGGTCGTTATGCGGCGTTCACGTTATAATGTCCCCAACGTTTGGAACCTATGTACCCCTCACAGTGTCAGACACACTGTTGACAACAGGGTGTCTTAGACACCCCATGTTTTTAATAAATTTTTTCAACGGTAGCTAGTTACGCGTATTACCAACTGCCGACAGTGTCAGGCACACCGTGTCTTCTGGCAGTTTTATTGACAGTGTTCGGAATTATTTGAGCAATGTTCATATGGGCTAGATACAAATATCGAGAATTTAGGAAAAACTCCACAGGACAGTTGACTAATAAACCGCATTAGCTACAGACGGTGTCCGTTATAGTTAATTCGCGCCAAATTGGTAGCTAAGGGTGTGTACGACACTGTCTAGAAAAAATTTAGTAGCTAAGGGTGTGTCGTACATCCTCGGCATTTGATTTACAGTATGGGTGTCACCCTGACTGTCTATACGGTAGGGTCGCGACTACAGGGGGTCAAAAGTTCCAAACAGCGGGGACATTATAACGTGAACGCCGCATTATGCAATACCAATCCTGCTTGCTATATATTATAGGTGTCGGTGGGAAGAAGGGAAGGGTTTTCCCCTAAGGGTCGGAACCCCATGCCATATTTACCTCCTTCTGAAGCTCCTCAGCACCCTCCATCATTCCCTGCACGTCCTCGCCGCGCGCCAGCTATATCACCAGCACTACAATGGTCGTTATGCAATATCAATTCTGCTTGCTATATATTATAGGTGTCGATGGGAAGAGGGGTAAGTGTGTCCCCCTAAGGGTCGGAACCCCATGCCATATTTACCTCCTTCTGAAGCTCCGCAGCACCCTCCCTCATTCCCTGCACGTCCTCGCTGCGCGCCAGCTATATCACCAGCACTACAATGGTCATTATGCAATATCAATCCTGCTTGCTATATATTATAGGTGTCGATGGGAAGAGGGGTAAGTGTTTCCCCCTAAGGGTCGGAACCCCATGCAATATTTACCTCCTTCTGAAGCTCCGCAGCACCCTCCCTCATTCCCTGCACGTCCTCGCCGCGCGCCAGCTATATCACCAGCACTACAATGGTCGTTATGCAATATCAATCCTGCTTGCTATATATTATAGGTGTCGATGGGAAGAGGGGTAAGTGTTTCCGCCTAAGGGTCGGAACCCCATGCCATATTTACCTCCTTCTGAAGCTCCGCAGCACCCTCCCTCATTAACTGCACGTCCTCGCCGCGCGCCCAAGGCGCGGCAAAAACTTTAGCCAAAAATTAGCAAAAATTGGGGTAACATTGGCAAAATTGGATAAAATGGCAAAAATGTCAGCAAGGATGGAGGACTGTCTCCTTGAGGACTTCCACTCCTACACAGACAGTTTACCTTGCTAAGCCGACGGACGTTGGATACCTATGACATATATTGGCTAAAAGGGGTCGAAAATGAGTAAAAATTGAACGAATTGGTGGAAAATTAAGTAAAAAATCAAGGAAATTGAAAAATTAGGCAAAAAATGGGCGAAAATAAAGAAAATTTTGGGTTTTAAAAATTTCGAACATTTAGCCCCATGACGTTCCCCGCCGACGAGCTGATCTCACCCATCGGGACAACCTCTTCCTCCGTCCCTTGTAGCACCCGCTATGCCACTGGAACTTCGAACCTCACCCATATATGTTTTTAATGTCAATAATAAAGAGCTGTATTTGACGTTCAAAAGTTTACTGCAATAAGTGGCTTTACAGTGCATATAAACCCAAATAATGCATTGCACCTTCGTATCCCATTTTAGAGGGCAATTCAGCGACATCGTTAAAGACCAAAAATTTGCTCATTTTTAATTTAAATTGTAGAAAAAGGGTGTTTAACTTTACGAGACAGAGTACAAACTGTAGTAGACCTAAGCTCAGAGCAAGATTATTGCTTCATAGTTTCGCAAGAACACAGTTCTACATAGCCTCGGCAATTCAGACTTCATCGGGCTCTATATTACTGAATACATTGCGGTCGGCTAAAGTTCTTTGATATTCCTAGGAGTAGATAGAAAATGGGGGTTTTACCCCCCCCACACAGTGGTGGGGGAAGTGGGGTGACATATGGCATATATATGTTTTAATTGCTACTAACAATTATTTGGATATAATTCTATATATATTTGCAAAGCTTTCCCTTCGCTCTTTTCTATCTGAATGAGTCACTCATGGCTTAGCTAGTTTGTTTCAAGCTGATATATAACGTCACATGTGTCGGTATCCTTTTATCTTAAACTATTAGTTGTTCATCACCAAAAGCTATAATTTATAAATATATGTATATATGTATATATACTGATTAGTAGCATAATCCACCAAGCCAAGCAACGTTACCAAATTAATTGCAACGAAGCAGTTAATATTATGCGTTCTGGTTCTGGCTCACGTCATTTAATGACGTTTGTTTTTAAGAGTAATATTTATAGAGGTAAAATACTTAGAATCTATATAACTAGGAAATCAGAGTTTTGTTCAACTATATACCAATCAGTCAACTAATAAGTGTGCTGTGCGCATGAATCAAAAGCTAAAACTAAACATATGACATGTGGCTCAAATTCGCCGTTGCGTACTGGTTCTGACAATATATATATATACAGTACCCGCCAAAAATGACTGTCGCTCGCTCGACACTCGCTCGAGACTCCCCCGCGCCCGGAGGGAATATTTGTACAAAAAGCAGAATTTTCTATTTTTTTAAGTAGTTGCGACGTGTGGGGGCGAGGCACTCGCTCCGCCCGCGCCTCGCTCGAGCTCGCTCGCGCGAGATGCGACGGTGAGACCCAAAGGATTCGCTTGAGTACTGTATTTCGATAACAACCACACTACAACAAACACTCAATACAATACAAACGATCAATATATACATGTTTACTTACCCAGTACTCATGTTTAGCTTGAGGGAAAAATCTTCACTTTTTTACATATTTATAGTATGGCTTATTATACATTACTATACATGACTATACAATATTATGTACAATATTGCTTTACAAATATTTACAATATTTTACATTAATTTATCCATTTCATTTTTAGCTACTATTAATTAATTCAATTAGTTTATATCCATTTTGAAGAACTCGTTGCACCGAACAATTCGAATGCTAAAATTAAAATAAAAGTATTTTATTAAGACATTTTGGTAAATATATTATTTAATACTAAACGTTTTTTATATTTTTACAATATTTATAACAAATTTCAAAAATATTACACATTAATTGAGAGTTTTGATTTTTCATTTGACCAAGCACAACCTGACCAAAACATAATACAAAACAAACTAATTAAATCTTCAATATATCTTGAATAGTTCAATAGAATTACATGTTTTAAACTAAATTTTACTTACTATCGATTTTAACACATACCTACCTTTTCCAATTCTTTCCGAAATTCGTAATCCAATTCAATGGGTGAAGATACAACAAATCCCGTTTCAACTATATTGTTTTTTAATATTATTATAACACTTTTTTCTAAAGTGTTTCTCAAACCCCTTACACCTACTGGAACTTTAAAAGTGGTAAAGAAAACTCTTCGCGTGTGCTTTCCAACGCGTGATTTTATCATTACAGCGTTTTCAACAACAGCTATAACGACAAGTAGTGGATTAAAAAACCAACTTATTTGCGCAAAACTGGCAAAACTATGACCCTCAAGGAAATGGTCAGATAATCCAATCATTTCCCCCAACCGCTCACAAAGGAAAGACACTAGAACAACACGATTCATTTTTCTACTATCAACTAAACTTTAATTTTAATGTGTAAAATCACAACCCAAATTAATATGTAATAATAGCTGAACACCACTCACT